>JBCNYG010000019.1:4368970-4382846 GCA_039654305.1 Porochilus rendahli
TTAGGATTCCTCTCACTGTACCCTGCACACTTGCACTACCTCACTTTATGCACAATAGATCTGCTATTTCTTAATTTCCTTTTTTTTTTAATTTCATTTCATTACTACAGGTTTATTTTATGTCTAAAAATGTCTGTTATTATTATTTTATTTGATTTTATTTTTTTGATGGATCGTTATTTTTTTTTAAATATAACAAGGTGCTCATTCACACCTGATAATAACCTGACTTTCAAATTATTTGCTAATCCTCGAGGCTAGCACACTTTTGCCATTCACACATGTACATTAATGGATCACAAAATAATGTATAATAGTATAATATTTTCGTGACCTTTTTTTTTACTTGCATTCTTTTTTATCTACTTTTAGGACTTGTGTGAAGATCTGATGATGTTTTAAATCATGTTTATGTCTAAATACAGAAAATTCTAAAGGGTTTACAAACTTTCAAGCAGAACTGTACGTCCTGTGGTTGGAAGATTACGTTGGTGCAGTCTCACGCTAGAAGAAAATTTAAAAACCTTTATTACTGTCACTTAGGTGGAGCCTGAGAAGCTGAAAACACTAACGCAGGACCTGGAGGCACTGAACAGAGCTGCCAGAAAGTAAGTGTCATCTCTATGCTATGTGTCCATTTCTACGATTATTTCAAATTATAACACACCATGTCGTCAGTCCCTCGGGTTCACCGTCCGTGTACCAACAGTCCCTGGGTGTTTTTTGGGGTTTACCGGCCATGATATGTTGCTATGTGTGGTGTTGTTGCTGCTGTTGATGTTTCCTCTCGAAAGGGACCACTGATAGCCAGATGTTGTAGTGAAGACAATTCTCAGCACAGCATTGACATTTACATAATAGCATGGTGGAGAATGTAGTGAGTTTATCTACTCCAGAAGAATCACTGGGCTTTGTGAACTCCACCCTGAACAACTTGCGTATTAACAGTTAGAGTTAGCCTCTCATCTTCAACAGGGACCCAGAATGATCTCGTTACAAAACAAAGCTTAATGTGCACCATTTCATTACATATTTGGTCTGTTTACCCATCGACTGTTTACAAAACTACCTGCAGATTGTGGTGCGGTTGAAGTGGTGCACCCCTCGCTTCTAGGGGAAACAAGTTGTGGGTGGGGCCTAGTTATCCATGAGTGGTTGTGGGTGGGACCTAGTTATCCATGAGTGGTTGTGGGCGGGACCTAGTTATCCATGAGTGGTTGTGGGCGGGACCTAGTTATCCATGAGCGGTTGTGGGCGGGACCTAGTTATCCATGAGTGGATGTGGGCTGGACCTAGTTATCTATGAGCGGTTGTGGGTGGGACCTAGTTATCCATGAGCGGATGTGGGCGGGACCTAGTTATCCATGAGTGGATGTGGGCGGGACCTAGTTATCCATGAGTGGATGTGGGCGGGACCTAGTTATCCATGAGTGGTTGTGGGCGGGGCCTAATTATCCATGCGTGGTTGTGGGCGGGACCTAGTTATCCATGCGTGGGTGTGGGCGGGACCTAGTTATCCATGGGTGGTTGTGGGCGGAACCATGGTTATCAGTAATTGGGTGTGAGTGGTACCATGCGCATCGGGTAATGGTTTTGGGTGGGACCATCAGTGATTGGTTATGGGCGGGGCTATCGAATGGGCGGGGACGGAACGAGACGCTGGTGAGCACTGATGGGGAGTATCATATACTTATGATTGAGTGGTTGTGTGCATGACCATGATTATCGGTTGTTGGTGTTGGTTGTTGGGGCAAAACCTGTAAGAACAATGACATCAGAGTAACACACCAATGCCTCCTTCATACAGTATTAACAAAAATAAAACACTGCAATTATCTTAGTAAGCGTTTAGTGAGTAAGCTCCTTAAAGAAGCAGATGTATCTGATAAAGTGGACAAAAGAAAACGCCCAGTTTCATAACACGTTATTAGGTATAAAACATATCTAATGGTCTATTTTATTAACAGTTAAGATAAATGTACACGGCCTGAAGTTGGCTGTACATTCAGTGTACTTGTGTATCTGGTGCTGAATTTAGAGATCTGCCATCTGCTGGTGAGGACAGGAACTGCATCAGCTCTGCTGATTCATTCCCACCAAACAGAACTGCCTGGTTCTGGCAGATTTCACAGACGGCAAATCAACACCGTCTTTTTTTAATCTCTCAGTATTTACCTTTTCTTGTTTGTCTTCTTTTTCAGAGCTGGGAAATTGAATAATCATTTAGAAGCTGCTATCCAGGAAGCCATGAGTGAGCTGGACAAGATGTCAGGCACTGTGAGTAACTCGGTTTCTGTGACTGCAGTGTATTATCGATCGATCCCGTAGTGATACGAGATGCACCGCTACGACTCACCGTGGCTTTTAATGCATGATAAATACTAGTGCTTTGGAGTATGAGTACACTGATGATGTCATAATGAGAGCAGGAATTCGTACCACTTTTCGAAATTGTGTCAGCTGTTAGAAGTTTTTACAGAAGAAATGTACACGGCTCAGAATATTTAGAGTCCGCACAAGGAATTCTAATTATAATCATGTAAGAAGTTTAAGTAGTAAAAGCCACAGTTTGTGCCAAAGTCTTGATCAGAAATAGGCGTCGGGTATACTTACAATTTTAGGTTCAGGTTGTGGGTTCGTCTTGTGCTGAGTAGTACTGCGTTTAACTTCTTGAGCTCCTGAGCAAAACCCTGTAGGTATGAAACACGACTTCGATGGCTGTCACATGTCCGTACCCTACCGCCGATTGATGCAGATTGGCTGTTATGTATAGCTCGCATGTAACTGATTCATTTGCTCCGGTCCCCGTCCTATGGAAACTCTCACCATTACCAAACTGTCCGTAAATAGAAGCCACGCCCCCCCGGTTCTTAAGTTAACTTTAAGGTAGCGCCTCACTCACGGAATAATGCCGGTTGATCTCCGTATGGCAAAGGATCATCTACCATGAAGACATTTAGGCTTTCTGAGATCAACCAGGCTGTATAATAGCTGATGTTATAGTTAACTGATTTTGTAACAGTCACGTTACTTGCACGTGGACTTGAGCGCATTGATGATCCGGGGCAACCGTTGATACAGCAGTATCTCTGTTTGTGCGCTCGAAATGGAAAAATCTGATCACGCCAAGCTTCACCAGCAAACCTTACCACCCGAAAGACGGAACTAGACCCGCCGCTCTGAGTAATAGCGCACAGACGAGCATTAAACACACTACTGTGTCTTTTTTTAAACAAGCTGAAATAGAGGAAAATAAATGTCAAGTTTACACAAACCGCAACCTTGCATTACTTCACCTGGCACATATAGGCTTTTTTAAAAAATAATGAATGATGTGTCTCTGACTGGATAGGTTAATGAGGAGAATGTGAGGGGGGGCTGGCTTGCTATCTAGTTTAAATTCATCATTAATGCAGATGAAATAAAGATCAGTGTCCTTTGGTGGCGATGAAGTCGTTCATTATCGGACGTGCTGCTTGTCTGACAGGACTTTTTAAACTGGGACGTCAGATCATCTGCTAGAAATCGTTCTAAAAATAGATGATGTTTATTATTGTGTTTGTGTGTATGAATAAAAAACACGACCCATGAAGTGCATGATTGACATGTATAAATTCAATGACTTTAGATCAATCACAATTTTTCCAGCGCTCGAAATAAACAGGTTTCTGTTTGTCCGCGACAACCAATAAACATGGCGGGCAACGTGATACTTATAAAATGGTTCTCCGCCGGGAACCTACAGTCATCATAGCAGGTATACGACTGTTGAGAAGCAGCAAGTGACCCATGATCGTCACAATGTTAGAGAAGGCGTAATCGACCCTGAGGTGGAGCTGCTTCTCTCTGTGTTTGTGTCAAAGTTAATTTGTATAAATAAAACCCGACATAGCTACTGACCTCATGCTACCTTTACCTCCCTAGTGTTAATGTGAGCTAAATTACAGTAGTGTCCTAGGTAGTGTACAGCAGCCGTCACTTTGTACTTTATGTAGTGTATTTCTATGGGGAGCGAGGAGTCATTTGAGATTTGACCATCAAAACCTGAATATTTCTGTGAAACGTTCTTCGTTTTACAAAAGCACTGTGGCCAAAATGGCACAGGGTTAAAGGGCACCGCGGAATGCGGTTGTGCGTTATGTGGTTAATGAATCCAAAATGAAATGATGCATTATTTTGACATTTTTTCCTAAAGGAATTTTTTCCCCATTATTTTTCTTATTCTGTCTTTAAAGACATACTCTGTCCTCTGTGTTCATTAACACCGCACCCCACCCAATCCTTAACTTGAACCTGATTGGTCTGTAGACAAAACCTTTTTCTTGTCACAAGTCTGTGTAATGACGAGTACAGTTTTTGTTCATGCTTTTTTTTATTTGTTTATTTGTTTTGCAGGTTCATCCGATGTCCTCGAGAGAGCGCGAACGGCAGATAAAACTGCCCAAACCCAAAAGGAGAAAGATCTCCAGATAACAGAGAGAGAGTAGCGACCAGAACAGAATCCAGCCTCTCACAGAATCCAAAACACGACTCCTGTTCTCGTGCCGTCTCTCTCACGCTCTCGTGCTCTCTCTCTCTCTCTCTGTGTTAAACTCAGCTCTGGTGCTACGTCTTAGCTCATCGAGATGGCTCGTCAAGGCCCCGCCCTCACAAAATGACTGACAGGTGCTGGATAAAGCCAATCAGAAATGGTGGCGATTTGACTACAACTCACTGAAGAACTATTTTTTTCTAGAATACAAAGAAAATATGGAGGAAAAAAAAGAAGAAAAAAAAATTACTGCATTTAAGAGAATAGACAGTCCAAATATTTCTGATACATTTTCAATGTGTATATAGACGATACAGAAATTTCATGGTGAAATCTTGGGAAGAAATGTAAATATTGTACGATAATGCCATGTACAAGCAGACAATGCATACTTTATCTTCAGTTGTACAAAAAAAAAGAAAGAAATCAAAGCAAGAAAACGTCTACCAATGTGCTGGTTTCTATTCAGTTCTCGGCCCTTACGGTCACGTGTGAATAGGACTGAATAGAGTCAGTCGGACGGATTTATGTGGTTCTTTTGGAGTGTGTGTGTGTGTGTGTGTGTCTATAACTGGCAGGAATGGAGATAACCTTAAACAATGTCATACACTCTTAAAAGTGTAACAGAATGGCTGTTCACAGCTGTGTGTGTGTGTGTGTGTGTGTGTGTGTGTGTGTGTGTGTGTGTGTGTGTGTGTGTGTAGAAGAGTGGACTTCACCAGCTGTACAGGTCATATTGCAGAACCGCTTAAAGTATTCGTACCCCAGTAGTTTGGTTATTTGTCACTGAACACTACCAGACCACCCTTCTCGTCATCCTGGCTGTACCGAGGTGTTCATACCACAGCCTGCCGACCATCCAAACAGCCGAGTGTATCGATGAGCCGCCGATTCGAAATATCACGTGAAGTTTGCCGAAGTGACCGTTTTCAAGGTCTAGGGATAGTTTTGCATTTTCGGGGCCTTATTTTTCCTTTTTTTTGTTGTTGTTGTTGTTGTTTCTAAATTATTTCTGTACAGTATTCTGTATTTATTTTTAACTGTTCAGTTGTTCTTGGCAATAATGTAACCCTGAGCGACCTGAACGCTCTGTAAAGCCTTACATGTGTATGTATAAAGCTTATATCTATATGTATCACTCTTACGAGTTACAGCCTTCATAGTCAGTATTATTCCTCTAACAGATGAATAGATGCCTATATTTTTCTTTCTTTTGCTCCATGCAGTGTCATAACTTTTGAATCGGTGTTACTTTTACTATTTTTGCGCTGCAGCACCGTGTATGAACGGTTGATGAAACTCTGATGGGTCCGTCTCTTCGGGAAGAGGGCCGCACGCTTGATTTTATCAAGAGTGTTATTTGTATTACCATGTCTGACCACCAGCGGTCAGTGAACCGTTAAGAGATTACAGGCGGAATCAAAGAGTGCTGCGTGGACGTCGGGTGCGATTCAGACACAGGTTTTACTCTCGTAACATGGAGATCTGTTCAGTGTCGGACAGACAGCCATAACACTACAGTCTTGATCTGAAAACGCTAATTCTTGTATAGACCGAGTGGACACGTTCAAATCCTCGCAGTGTCACGGCTATCCGTAGCCTGAAAAGCAAATTAGAAAGGAGGAGGATACTTTATAGATTTTAACGAAGAAAGAAACAGACCATCCGTGTCGATGTATGCAGAAGAGGGTGGATAGCTCGCTCTTTCCGTGGCAGTCTTAGACGGAGGGGCGTGCTAGTCTTTACCCTGTCTGGTCGGTAGCTATCATGTGCTAAGGGAACGTGAATGGTCGCTTCAAGAACACGTAATGATAACGAGGCATCGTTTGGGGGTGTGGCTTATGGAAAAGGTGGCTGTACCTTTAAGATGATGGAAGGTTATACCTCGTGCAGGAGGTTACACAACGGAATCATGAGAATGTTTGTAAGAGGTCGAGATCTAAGTAAGATTACAAAACCCGCTACGTACCGTAGTAGAGAATACGGACGAGTTGGATTATGATGTTTTGATATTGATTAACAAAACGATTAAGTATTTGCTGAGTGTTGTGTGTGAAGGAGAGCGAGAGATTTACAAAGGGAGTGTTTTTCGTACCCGAAATTTTGATTCCCACCATTCAGTTTCTGCCGTTATTGTGTTTATCTTTATAGGAAATACACTACTAAGAGTCCTGAGTGCAATATAACAGATTACGGATCTGAAAGCAGCCATGTTGGGTCACCTGAATGTCCTGTACTCTTTTTTTGTTTGTTTGTTTTTTCCCTTAATGTCTGTTCGGCACAAGCAACCCAAATTCTCCCGTTTTACTTCACTTTTTTAGTAGATTTACTAATTCCGTGATCACGGTCCTGTGTTGAAGTCCTGTGTTGCACTTGCACTGGGCGTGTCCCAAGGTTCTGGTGAAGTCCACTCCGAACACATAACGCAGCCCTGTCCCTATCACTCACAGAGTCTCAAGGTCAAAACCAGTTTTGTGTTCGGATACTCAGTGTTGTCCATGGGCTTTCTGCTTACCTCTGTCTTCTAACTGTCTGGGTTTTCTTCACCCCTCCTTTCTTCTCTTCGCCTGCTCTTTATCTGACTGGTATGACCAGCTCTTACGTCGTCAGTATCGGAGGGTTGTTTTTGTTTTGCTTTTTTTTTTTGGTCCCTCCTCCAGAACCAACATGTAACAAAGTATATATTTCCTCGTGGATATATACTTGACAGCCGTTCACTTTGCAGAGTATGTTGTGCACTTGATTTTATTTGTTTCTGCTAGTTACGATGCTGAGGTTAGGGATAGTTTGTTGAAGTCCATCATTTCTTATGATTTTTTTTGTTTGTTTTTTTTTTAGATTTTTATGGGTTGTCCTGAACAGCAGTTTTGTAAATATTGTGAACATTACAGGTCATACTGTGATGTAACATTTGAAATAATGTTGCACCGATGTTTCAATTAAAAACTGATCACTCATACTTGAAATTCTTGCAGACGCAACATGGCTTGTTTTTGTTTGTTTTTAAACGACTGCTTGAAGAGGTTGCCAAATTGGGCGAAAAAAACCAGCAATATACATATAACACTAGAGTAAACAAATTAACAAGACTTTTAGAAATAGTGTAGTCTAGTGATGATAAATATATAACAGGAATATATAAACATATAATATATAAATATATAAGTTTCACTGTTTAGCAGTGAGATATTGTAACTATAAAGACTGCGATCATTTCATTAGGTGTAAGAGCTTGTGTGATTTTTCATGCAGTGATGTTCAACGATTGCTTTATTTAAACTCAGTACTGAATAAATGTTAAAGTGCAGCTTCACAATTCTTAAATAAGAGCTCAGGGAGAGCACAAACCTCCGCCAAGCCCACCAATCCCCCTTTTGAACTGAAACTTACGATGTTAAAGAATCCTTTTAAAAATTCCCGGATCCAGAATTTGATTTGGTTCGTCACTAAAACTAAAATCAAATGGAGTCTTCCGCGTTCTAAATTTCATGAAAATCCACACCTCATTTTTTTTTTTGAAAAAACAAACAAAAAACAGAAGTAATTAAAACAAATTCAAAAATTATCGAGAGAAAAAAAAACACGAACCACATTTAAACAGATTTATTGTAATTAAATATTTAAGTATGAAAAGCAATGATGTACAGTAATATTCTGGCTGCTTCTACTTCAGTGATGAAGCTTTATGAACTTTGTGAGCGCAGCGCATAACCTCGAATTAGACGTTATTTATAGGCCGACTTAACAAGAGCATCACGGTTCGCGCTCCGAGAATTAAAGTGCCTATTTGGCGAACGACAGTCTTTTGTTGCACCACTTTTAAAAATGCCATCAGGAAAGGTGACGTAATATAAATATATAATATATGACCTCACTTTACACTAGGGAAGTCACATTAAAAGTCATTTCTAAAATCTCATCCTTTATTACAATGAAATGCTGCCATCTAGTGGTTCCAATAAGCCACTGACTCAAGTTGGTTGGTTTAATTATAGCAAAAGGTTGTTAATGACGTCAAAGTATATTTAGCACAAATAAAAAAATCATGTGTCTGTCAATCCAGTCAACATGTTTCAGATACCTGGGCATGTTCTAGAACCATTGTTTCTGTAATTTATTTTTCCAGCTTTTTTTTTTTTTTTTTGAGTGAATCACATCAATGGAGTCAGTTCATCCCTGAGAGTCGACTCTTTTGGCTACCAAATAATGAAGAGGGAAGCTGGTGCTGTGCGCAGCACGAAACAGGTCCTGGGTTCGATTCCTTGGCATAGGGCGAGGGCGTTTCTGTGTAAAGTCTGCATGTTCTTCCCGTGCTTGCCGAGGATTCCTCCAGGTACTCCGGTTTCCTTCTGCAGTCCAAAGACATGTGCATTCAATTCAATTCAGTGTTATTTGTGTTGGCTTTTTACAATTGTCAGTGTTGCAAAGCAGCTTTACATAATAAAACTAATTTAAATAAAGAATGTAAACATTTTTTCTACAGACCCTACACACCAACGCCTAACGACCAAGCACGTGGCGAAGGTGGCAAGGAAAAACTCCCTCCGTTGACGTGAGGAAGAAACCTTGAGGAGAATCAGACTCAAAAGAGAAACAGTGGTGTCTTAGCAGTAGAGGCGATGGGTTACTGGTCCGTAGGTCAGCGGATCAATCCCAATTATCACCACTGTTGGGCCCTTGAGCAAGGCCCTTAACCCTCAATTGCTCAGTTGTACTAAAAAAATCCGTAAGTCGACTCTACCAAGTGCTGTAAATGTAGAGACCCTTCTATGGCTGGCACCCATCTCAGCCGACTTTGTGCGAGCGCGGGGTGCACCCTGTACAGCTCGCCAGGCCATCGCAGGGCAACAAACACGCAACCATTCACACCCACTCTCACACCTTGGGCAGCTAGGAACATCGGCCTACTGTGCACGCTTTTGGACTGTGGGAGGAGACCGGAGTACCCGGAGGAAACCCACGCAAGCACGGGAAGATCATGTAAACTCCACACACAAACGCTCGAGCTGGGAATCGAACCCAGGACATTCTTGCTGTGAGGCGGACGTGCTAACCACCAAAAAAAAGAACAATCTCTCTGTTATAATTACTAGATATTGGAACATAATTTGGAGGGAATTTATTTCATTATTATGGGATGTTAGGTTATTATTAATAGGAAAGCTTTAAAGTTTTATTAGGGCAAAAACAGGCTTCCTTAATCTAAAATAATAATAATAGTAATATTAATCATAATAAAAAAAGAAGGAAATTGAAACCCACTCATATTATATGAGAGTCGGTTCATGAGTCAAAGAGCCGACTCTTTCACGAGTGACTAATCAATCAAGTTTAATTACGTGCACCTGCGCCCGCCGCGCGCGCCGCCTCCCCTCTCCTCCTGACCTTATCCACCTTTATTTGTTTTTAAGATCATTCCTATCTCACTCCCTCTAAGCGTTTGTGTTGCCCAACATTTTTTGAAACAGTGTTTAATAAGTGAGTTGTGGAACCGGCTTGGTGACATGGCGCAGGAGTGTGGAGTCAGAGTGATGTGTCGGTTCAGACCTCTGAACGAGTCAGAAGTGAAGAGAGGGAAGAAGTCCATCATCCAGATTAAAGGCAGTGACACAGTGGTGGTCAGTGTAAGTCTTCCAGGGGTCACACTGAGGTACTCTGGATCGTACACATGAGTGAAATGGAAATGGAATGGTTTTTGTGTCCAGAAATGTCTGTAAACATTATAAATAAATAGAATAGAATAGAAATAATAAATGTTCCTTGTTTGAAGGTGTAGTGGTAATAGTTTGGAGACTCTTATTAGCAGGAATTAAGTATTAAAAGTAAATAAGCAGCCCAGTGCTTAGCACGTCTGTCTCATAGCAAGAAGGTCCGCGGTCCTATTCCCAGAATCCTGTGTGGACCCATGTTCTCCCTGTGCTTGTGTGGGTTTCCTCCTGGTAATTTGGTTTCCTCGTACAGTCCAGATTGCCCCTAGGAGAGCGTGTGAATGGATGTGTGTGTGTGTGTGTGTGTGTTTGTTGCCCTGTGATGGTCTGGCGAGCTGGTCCCTTCGACCCTAGTAGGATGAAGCGGTTCAGGTGAGGAGTGAGTGTGCTTGTGTGTTTGTGACAGTCATGTTCCTAATTACCCTGAGGTGTGTGTGTGTGTGTGTGTGTGTGTGTGTTGGCCTGGCGAGCTGTTCAGGGTGTACCCCGCCCTCGCCCGGTGTTGACAGATAGGCACCAGCTTCTCAACCCGAGTAGGATTGAACAGATCGGGAAATGAGTGAGTGAACTACATAAATGAAAAGCTGTTAATATCTACTTGGGGAGCGGGTCTCCCGTCACGGAGGCCGCCATCTTGCGCCGCCATGTTTCTACATTAGCGCAGAACCAGACAGGCTTCGAAAGGAATTCGTCAGGAATGATTTTAGTTGGTTGTGATACTTTTAGATACCACTAGATCTTATATACTGTTCCTTTAAAGTGTCTAACATGCTTAACCTATAAAGTGTGTGTGTGTGTGTGTTTCAGGGTAAACCCTACGTATTTGACCAGGTTTTATCACCCAACATGACACAGGAGCAAGTTTATGAATCCTGTGCTAAAAACACTGTGAAAGGTAAACTGCCTTACATCACTGACTGGTCTCTCTCGCTCTCTGTCTCTCTCTCGCTCTCTGTCTCTCTCTCGCTCTCTGTCTCTCTCTCGCTCTCTGTCTCTCTCTCTATCTGTCTTTCTATCTCTCTCTCTCTATCTCGCTCTCTCTCTCTATCTCGCTCTATCTCTCTCTTTCTCTCTCTCTCTGGTTGTTTTTTATTTTTAGCTCCCATCCACAAAGTGGCTCGGGAGCTATAGGAATGGGTTCTGTCTGTCAGTCACACTTTAGTTTCCGCACATTTATGTGCCGCGTGCTGAAGCTGAGGCTTTCAAACTTGGTTTGCTGGCTCGCTACTATGAGTGCTAGGATGAGTTTGTGTGTGAGTGACCTTGACCTACTTTTCAAGGGCACAGAGGCAAAACCATATATTAGGTTTACATTTACTTGCCGTGCGCTGAAGCTGGGGCTTTCACACTTGGTATGCTTGTTCTATATTGGCGTATTATGAAATGGTCCTTTCGGTGGAAGCGTCTGGACCCCTGTAGTCTATTTTGTTTTGTTTTGTTTTTTCGTAAAATTTTATCTTTGTGTGACATTTAGATGTTCTTGGTGGCTACAATGGAACTATATTTACCTACGGCCAAACGTCATCAGGGAAGACACACACGATGGAGGTGAGTATGGCGAGCGCGCACACGTGTGTGATATATGTGTGTTGACATGCTGATCTCAACACACACTTTGTTTTACAGGGAACGCTCCATGACCCTGAGATGATGGGAATAATTCCCCGTGTTGCTCACGATATCTTCAATCACATTTACTCCATGCAGGAGAACATTGAGTTCCACATCAAGGTGATATGAGATGAGAGTCTTTCTTTACTGCTGGATGAGTTTTATACCTGGATGGTATCATGTTTTCCCCAGTTTGAATGATTTTGGAGGTCATCAGTGTAGAGGATCATGTTTAAAAAAATCAATTAAGGTCAATAAGTGCACATAATGTGTGAATGAGTGTTCCTTAGACGCCCACTAGGGGAAGACACTTCATTATAACTATGACAAGTTGCAATGAAACCTGCAGATTTTCGAATGTAATCAATACGCTTGTCTCATACCGTGCACTCCAACAGGTAGAAATTCCTATTTGTTTTGTACAAAATTGAGCCAAATAGTAATTTAATATTCACTGATGTGTTAATATATAAGAAATAAGGTTCAAAAACATTTTTTGTCCTGTTCCATAGGATCCCAATCCCGATATACACCTCTACCTAAATAGATGTGTATGCATTGTGGTATACAAACTCATCATGCATTCTTGACTCTTACAGGTTTCCTACTTTGAAATCTACCTGGAGAAAATCAGGGACTTGTTGGACGGTAAGGGTTGGTTGGATGTTCTAGCCATATAACGTGGAGTACATTTGAATCTTGTGGTAGGGTGCAACGGTGGCGTAGTGGTTAGCATGTCCACCTCACGGCAAGAATTCATGGGGTCGGTTCCCGAGGGGGAATCATCGGGCGTTTCTGGGTGGAGTTTGCATGTTCTCCCTCCCTTGTGTGGGTTTCCTCCTGGTATTTCTGTTTCCTTCCCCAGTCCAAAGACATGCACATTAGGCGAATTGGCGGTTCCAGATTGCCCCTAGGTGAGTGTGTGAATGGATGGTGTGTTTTGCCCTGTGGTGGTCTGGCGAGCTGTTTAGGGTGTACCTCTCCTTCGACCCTAAGCGGTTCAGGTGATGAGTGAGTGAGTGAGCTGAGGGTCTGAAATTCATCTTGTCGTATTTGCTACCATGGTCTTCATTAAGTTTCTTGTTTCTGCCAGTCATGTGACCTGTGTTTTTTTTTTTTTGTTTGTTTTGTTTTTTTTAATAATGCTTTAAGAATTAGTTGTATTTATTTATTTTAATCATTTCGAACAACACCTATTGTGTTTTTGTGTGTGCAGTGTCGAAGACCAACCTGCCGGTGCATGAGAATCGAAATCGTGTTCCATACGTAAAGGTACCCGAATTCGCTACAGCGAGTGCCCAGTAAATATTATAACCCAGTAATGAGGGCTTGACCGAAATCCCAGACACCACAGTAATCCGAAAGAGCTGCTGTCATAATCAGAACGACTGTGATGCTCGGACCGAACATTCTGCTTGCCTTTACTCATCTACGCCTTCATCCCGTGATGATCAGAAAGTTCCATCACGGACTGTTCCGGTGACGTGTGAATGTTCTGTAGTACGGGCCCGCTTGTGCGGGAGAAGTGAGCTGAAACTGATGTCGCGATGTCGTCTCGGGGACCCGTGTTCCGCATGTTTTTATGCTACTGGCATGTTGAGATTCTGTGTCTCTGTTGCAGGAATCAAACAGTGAATTGTCGGTCTTGCTCGTGAAATCGGTGCTGGAGACCCTTTGAAATGCTTTAGCTTGCTTAGCCTTAGCAAAACGAAGTTTATTCAAGTGTACTACACGTGTACTTATTTTATACTAAAACCGACACAGTATACTTGAAGTTTACTTATTATGTACTATGTTTTATGTATTTTAGAATAGTATACTCAGACTTTTCTTTATACTATTCAGTATAAACTGAGTACATCAATACTACAAGTTACACTTGTACTAAGTATACTTTCATTCATTCATTCATTCATTTTCTGAAGCGCTTATTCCTAATTAGGGTCACAGGGAGGCTGGTGCCCATCTCAGCCGACTCTGGGCGAGGGCAGAGTACACCCTGGACAGCTCGCCAGGCCATCGCAGG
>JBCNYG010000019.1:4499702-4514798 GCA_039654305.1 Porochilus rendahli
TATAGCATGAAAGTTGACTGAGTGACATCACTTTGTATGTCGCTAATCAGGAAATGCTACTTTTGAGAGAATAGTAATTACAGTCACAGAACCAGTTTCTGAATGGCCGCATTTGAGACTCACTAACATCCACGAACAAAGTGTATCCGACTCTCGACCAATCAGCGTGATCTTAGCGTCCTCCTATCAACAGATGAGTTCTATTTACACCGACTGTCCTCCTTAACGATGTCTTCCTGCACACTGTTGTCTTGAGTGTAATTTTAATATATGAGGATGAAAAACGTCTTCGCTACGAAGTTTCATTATTGATTTTAGGAGTGCAGTGATGGACTCAGCTACAGTATCCACCCCAAGTCCAAGCACCTTTTAAAGTAATTAATAAACAAACTAATCAATCAATCAAGTCAGTCCGAGTTCATCTTAGTGCATTTGATGGACAGCTTACATGCTCTACTACTCTGTTTTTCAGGTCCTGCCATCTCTTCTCCCCTTCTTCGGTGTAGGTGAAGACATCAGTGGCAGGGCTGTCAGGAGAGCCCTCACGCAGCTCCTTCCCATAATCCTCCACCAGAGAGGACCAGCGCATCAGCTCCATGGTGGTGAACTGTTTCAGGAAATCCCTGGATTAGGGGGAGAGAAAGAAACTTAGACTTTAATGCCTTCTAGTTAGATGCTGATGCATTTGAGTCTTAATTTCTGACCTGGGAGCAAAAAAATAAATAAAATACAGAAAACTCAGAAACAGTAAAACACAGAGTTCAGTTAGTGACGTCATACCAACATTGCTACTTCTATCATCCACAGTAAACAACACAGCACTTTGTACCTTATATTTAGGATTATTCGACGTTTATTTGGGAAAACGTTAACACTATACACTGGTTTGGGGGGTGGGGGGGTGGGGGGTAAGACAGGCATGAAAACTGAAGAAATTAATAAGAATTTCTCAGCAGCGCTCGAATGCCTCACATACTTGTATTTGGGGATTTCTTCCAGTTTCTTGTCCGCGCTGATCCGATGGACCAGATCAGATTGCTCGTTGTCGTACGGTGACAGCACCACATAGAGAACCACACTTTTTAAAGCCTGGAACACAACGGAAATCAAAGGTCGGGTTCAGGTCAGAGGAATTAGACTTTTAGTTTCTCGTCACCGCCCTTGTGTTTCTCCCTTGGGGTGCTCATTGCTGCCGAAAAACCAACATTAACAGCTTCTGCTGACAATCTCTCTCTCTCTCTCTTTTTTTTAAATCAGTGTGCCAAACTGAAGAAACTGGAATAAACACTGACAGGGACATAGTGGATTGCCCGCCCTTCCGCGTGCGAGTTCGGCGCCTCCACATGCTGTGACCAAAGCTGTGTTTGCACACACGTACAAGTGCATCACTTTTCAATCGGTTATCGCACCTAGTTAAAAATCAGCATCTATACTTTGATATGGTGTTTAGTCTGGAGCCTAAAGTGGGTAGTGAGATATATTCAAGTCACATACTTGATATATTTATGTCTTTGTGTGTCCTATCCTGTTCTTGAGACGCTGTTGTACTCTGTTCAGATTTTAGCTGATATGTTACAATGTCGATCCAGTTCCCATAAAAAATAAATTAATAAAAAGACCATGTGAGTCCAGACGCCCCTGCTGAAACTACCATTTGATTATATGCCAACACAGAACAAGCACAGCAAGTTTAAAAGCCCCGGCTTCAGCATGCGGCAAGTAAATGTCCGGAAACCTAATACACAGTTTTGCCTCTGTGACCTTGAAAAGTAGGACAATGTCACTCACACAAAGTAGTGAGCCAGCACACCAAGCTCGAAAGCCCCAGCAAGTAAAAGTCCGGAAAACTAAAAGAGTGACTGAGGGACAGAACCCGTTCCTATAGCTTCCGATGGGCGGGACCTAAACACCTGCTAAATTTCAGGGCTTGTGTAATCCCGTCCCTAATTATGTTTCGCTCAGATTCGATTTTCATTTAGTGAAGCTACATTTAATAGCTCGACAAATCTCTTTGTATAAGAGCCGGCACGGTGTTGAAGGTTGAACACAATCCTCGCACTTTTCTTCACAGTGCGAGTGGAACTGTTTTCAATCAGATGCTGAAAGTTGATTAAACAACCCTGCTTACTTTTCCTGAAGTGGCTGACGAGAAACTAATCCATACTAAAAATATTCAGGGGAAAAAAAATAAAGAAAGAAAGAAAGGAAATAAATAATGAATACACACACCACCGCAGTCAGAAGGCTGCACGAAATTGATGTGTAACCATCAGAGAAAACACCAGCATTCATCCACATTATTATCCAGATTTATTTTGCATGGTTACATTACACTCCTGGCTGCTTCCTGATCTATGAAACTGGACCTGCAGCCAAAGCTCTTTCCAGCGGAAAAAGCTCCTGATTGCAGCTTTAACGCAATACCTGCTGCCACTTAGAGCTGTCCTCCAGGATGCACGGAGTGTCGTAAATAGCCCGGTAGTGCTTGCATATGGAGAGGTAAGAGCCTTCATGCAGGTCCACTTGAATCATCAGATTGTAGTACTTCAGCTTCGACTCCTAATAAGAGTACAAAAAAACATACAATAAAAGAAACTGATAACTATATTATATAAGAACTATATTACATGAGGGTTATTATGGGATGAGATGACATTGCTAGTCGCAATACAACCACACGTTTACAAACAGCAGCATTTAAAGGGGTCTTCCTTAAAATTGGGATCACTATATAACTACTTCTCTCCTATCAGACTGTCCAAAGACCTACCAATAACGTCTCCTACCCCAGGTATAGTGCAATCCCATAATCCCACAGATCAGAGCCACCGTCTGCAGAGGCAATGCGAGGAAAGCTGACTCAAGAGAAGCTTTTACCTAAAAGCTATTAAACGTGCGACCCCAACACAACCACCGCCACTTTCTATATAGAGTGCGCTTGGCTTGTCCTGTCAGTGCTGGTGGGGGTTTCCTCTGGGTACTCAGGTTTCCTCCGACATCCCAAAGACATGTACATGAAGCCAACTGGCTACTCTTAGTTGCCCACGAGTGAGAGACGACTGGAGTCCGCCTGCAGGCCGGTGTCAGTTTAACCGTGTCTCTCACCTCGGTTCCTTCCTCCTGAAAGAACTTGGTGTTGATCTTCTTGCTGATGATCTGAGTGCGGATGTAGTCTTTAACAGCTATGCACAGCCTCATCTGCTCCAAGATGAACTCCACCTTCTCTTTCTTCTCCATGGAGCCGTACGTCTCCACCTGCAGGATGAGGGAAATCGGTGCATCGTGGTATAAATAGTAGCGTCTCTACAGTAACGGCTCCTACACAGCGACCTGTCCGGCCTGAACGCATCAGGAAAAGCTCACCTGCAGCTCCTGCAGAATGGACGCAGCCTCTTTAATATCCCCGCTCTGCTCTTTAATGTTCGCCAGCGTCTTAGTGAGTCGCGCGCGCTCGATCTCCACGTAAATCTACAACGGAAAACACACAGCAGAGTCATCTGAACGAGTCCGACAACCTGGATCAGGTCAGCAGTGATCGTGGTTGTCGAATCACAAACATCATTTCAAAAAACGAACCCACCTTTCCGGCAGTGACGGTCCGGAGAGTGTCGATGAGCCGCAGTTTGATGGTCAGGTCACTCACAGCGTCCACGTATTTGTAGCACTCCTGCACCATTTTGGCTACGGCCTGCAAAAACACCAAGGTCACTCAACCACTTCCTGTTTATTAACAGACGCACAAAATATATATGATAACGACGGAGCAACCCTCTTAGATCATTGTAGGCGGTACGGTGGCGTAGTGGCTTCGACGCCCATGGCTTGGCTAATGATCACTGTGAGTGACAGGGGAGCGTATATCATTCCTCCCTCCCGTGAGAGCTCTGCCAATCAGCTCCCATGGAATCCCGGTCGCATACGGCCACGGCGTCAACCTGGATTTTGACCTCCGCGTTGATGGCCGCGCACCTTGTCCATGCGCCACTCGGGAGCCCAAGAAATTATAGCTTCTATGATTACTCGCATCTCACCTGCTTCAACTGACTCCGCCTCTTCGATAATAGCATGATGTTCTCGTTGAGCACATCCCAGTCTTTTGCCTCGTAGCACATTTGCACGATGGCCACCAAGATCCTGGATGTGGACACCATGTCCGAAGCCTGGAAACAAATCCACAAACAAGTAAACGACTTGTTCTCTGGGCGTTCTTGCAATTTCTGTTTTTTTGTAGATATACAATGCCCCTGAGTACATCACTCAAATCTGATTTGGACCGTGTGATCTGTACATGAAATTAAAGAACAGCCGACTGACCGTCCTGGTTTGCTTCTCCAGAGACAAAAGGCTCTCAACGGCTTCCTGGAGCTTCCCTTCCTGCGCACAGAAAGTCAAAGTAAGAGATGTTCCAGTAATATTGCACACAATAGTGTATCAAACAGTTTAAGCAAGATTAGGGAGTGCAACCTGATACAAAGATTTATACACGCTTCTATGTGATTACACCTCCACCTGCTGAATGGACCTTTATCTCTAATCGGCACTGAAACAAGTGGGTGTGGCTGGAGGTGAACAGTGATGCACTTGTTTTAACATGGTATTGTTTCTATAGTAATGACTCCTACGCAGCAACCTGTACAGCAATCACTGAACATAACCTAAGACTAATAATTAACAGGTTTTTAAAAACAGATTGTTCATTAACAAAGCAAAAAATATCAGGAGATATTCAGGAAAGAGTTGTTTACATGAGAGAGGGGAAGACAGACCGACAGAGACAGACAGGGAGGGAAGGATGGAGACAGTTTTACAGTATCAAGAGAGAACAGAGAAAGTGAGAGGGAGAGAAAGATAGCTTACTGTTTTCAGAGAGAGAGAGAGAGAGAGAGAGAGAGAGAGAGAGAGAGAAAGCGCTTACAGTTTCCAGAGAGAGAGAGAAACTCAGCTTGTGAAATTTATCACATAAAATAGCAACTAATTGTTGACTGTTTATAACAGCTATAACCAGGTATGTGGATCCTAACTCCACCCATCTACAGTATTCTGTCTCAGTCACAGTGAAAGTCACCCGATTTATGCAGCGGATATAAAAAAAATACAAATATTTATGCACTGCCTGAAAGCAGAGCTCTGAAAATGTTTGCATTTGTTTTCAGTAAAGAATCCACTATAACATAACCTAATGTTTTTTAATTGATATTCAAAAAACTTGTTCCTCCTCAAGAAACCAAATCACTGGCTAAGCAAAAACATTTTCAGCAAGGTGCAAGTGCACTCAGCGCCGACAGTTGTAGCACACATGCGTTGGGTGGCCTGTGTGGGCACATAAGCACGGACACGACTACAAAATCGAGCTCACGGTTCATCTTTACGACAATTGTGAAGTATGGATATGCTAAATCTGATCGACAGAATTTGTCAGTCCATCGCAGTGAAACACACACTACTTATACTGTAGGAGTAAAAGAGAGCACTCAAATGAAACCCACACAAGCACAGGGAGAACATGCAATCTCCACACGGACACCCCCTCGCCCAAGCCGGGCCTCGGACCCAGGACTTTCTTTCAGTGGGGTAGACGTACTAGCCACAACACCACCCAAACCCGAATTAGATAAACTCTGTGTAATTTTTTTAAAAAGTCAGATTTGTTGTTAATTAATAGATTTGGAAACGTCCTCCCTCCACCTTGTCGGTGATTAATTTCCTGTAACTGCACACCACCCAGTGTTTTAATGATTACTTAATAAACAGGGGATTCGTGACTGTTATGCATGATTTAAAGAATATTTTACATAAAATACTTTCAGATTATGTCTTAAGAAAAGTCTAAAAAAGATTTTGTTTGCTATTAAAGTATTTGTTATACATTTCCAATTAATTCGGATTACACTCCTGACTGCTCAGCTGCTTGCTAACAGACAGGCTAAGCTAACTGAAGCACATTATTGCCAGTACAGACTGTTACAACCTTAAAACGTCTAAAATACTTTATAATTTGGGTGCACCAAGCAAATGTGATATTATTTCTATGAAACAAAGCGAGGAAGGTGTTTACAAGGAAGCTAGTAGGGTGTTTATTAGCTAGCTGTGCGAGCTAAGTATCCTAGCGGTGCTGGTGCATCATGACTCAGCCGCACGTCTCCGTTCATTCAACTCACTTTAGCCATTTTCTCGCACTCGGGTAGCCGCTGGTCTACAGTCGCGCTGTAGTCAATCTCCATCTTAACAATCTTTCCATCGGATCTTTCAGCCCGGTCGTCCGCCATTTCGACACTTTTTAACAACAAACTCGCTTTCAGTGTCAACCTTACAGCTTTCGCCGCTTTAATTTCTGTTGTCAAGGCCAGCCGGAAGTGCGTCATCGGAAGCGCGCCGCTCGAGCGCCATCTAACAGTGCGGAAGTGAACGCCATATTTAGATTTCTTGTCGTTGCTCGTTCTTTTTTTTTGACAGTGATGTTTTGACAGGCGGGATGTCCAGTCGTTGTCCCGAAACGCTCTTCCTGGCCGACTTTTAATTTATCCGGCGAAAACAGACGATGCTGAGGGAACATTCGACGTTTTCAGGCTGATACTTTGGACGGTTTTCTGTGGGAAAGAAAGCTCGCGCGCTAGCTGGGTCGCGAGAACTTCCTCCAAGCAATTTCGGAATAAGGAAGTAGCTAAGCTAGGCACCTAGCTAGCTAGCTCACGACATGTAAACATCTCAAATGGAGGGTGTGTCCGAGTGATTATTTCTCCATTTTTTTTTGTTTTAATGTTTTTATAAGGGGAAGAATGGGTGACGCGGCGAAACTTCAGCGTCGGGAGCAGTTAAAGCGGTGGAGCGGCTCCTCCACGGACAAACAGCCGGCCGCGCCGAGGAGACGCTGGCGGGATGAAGGGGAGGTGGATGGCCGGGAAGATGCCGGAGAGACGCCGCAGGACAGAGGCGTACACCGACCTGCTCGGCAACACGTCAAACGAAGGTGACTTCATTTGAAATAATGATAGCAATAACAGACAGAGTTTCTTTACTTGTTTTATTTAAGAAAAACAACAACCACACCTCTTCAGTGTTACTCAACAGCAGATGCGTTTCTTACTCATCACACTCGGAAGTCCCAGGGATCAGGAACAGGTCCTGTTTGGCCCTTTCCTTCTCTTTCTGTCAGACCTCAGGCTGTTAAAAACCCAGTCTGACTGAGGTGTACATGGACGGCTGTCAGTCAGTCAGTCAATCAACCTGGGACAGTCCACCATACTGTTCAAGAGGCAGTAGATCTTAGCTTCCCATCCCTGGTCCTGCACAACCCTCATCTTTCAATCCTTTTCTCAGTTCTAACACCCCGTCTTTGACTATCAAGCTCTCTCTTCCTCTCGATACACTTTAATACAATGATAAATATAGCACCGTGTGGGGAATGATCCAAAAAAATCCCTCCCTCCCTCCTTCCCACGAACCGCTCGATCCTGGAGCCCGTCTCAGCCGACGCTGCGCAAATCAGGGTACACCCGGGACAGGCTATCGCAGGGTGACACACTCACACCGTTCACACTCACACCGACACCGACCCTGATATAAAAGTTCCACTTGGAAATGTTCTCTGTTATGGCCCAGCGCTGGCCTGGCGAGCTGTTCGGGGTGTACCCCTGGTACTGTGATTGCCTGAGATGGAAGCCAGTCGGTCAGAGAGCCGAATTAGGATTTAAGAGGTTTAGTAAATGGATGAATGTTCTTCTTCATCTCTTAAATAAATGCGTTTGTTTTGATTACTCAACCTGCCCTAGTGATGTGTTGGTCCTCTTGAATTCTCTCTAGAATGTTTATGTCCCACCGTGATGTGAGAGTCTTGCTGTACAGTTGCAGCGGTTTAGTAGCAAGTGTGTTAGTGTATTTGTTTTTTTTTCTTTTCTCAACCCTCCTTTGGTTGGATTTTAGCTTTCGTTCTGAAAACGGAGGGATTTGTATAGGTTGGAGGGGGGTTATGTACCGGACATGTTCGTAAGGAGGGTTGAATCTCAGTAGTGTCTGTAGCTGGTCCAGGATGTCGTTCTGTCTTTGTTAACTGTTCATTACTAAGAGAAAGCAATGTCTTTTTACGTAGCATGATATTTATCCAGCTCTAACCGTGTAGCCGGGCCGGCATGATGGCATAGCGGTTAGCACAGCTTCCTCACGACAAGAAGGTCTTGAGTTTGAGACCCGACCTTGTCGAGGACATTTTTGTGTGGGGTTTGTATGTTCTTGCTGTGCTTGTGTGGGCTTCCTCCTGGTACTCCAGTTTCCTCCCACAGTCCAAAGATATGCACGATAGGCCAACAGGCTGTTCTAAATTGCCTCCCAGGTGTGAGTGTGAATGTGAATGGTTGTATGTGTTGGCCCTGTGATGGACAGTCCAAAGACATTGGTAAGATTAACCAGTAAGTAGGAACTTGCCCCAGGTGCTGTATGTGGGTACTCGGACCACACCGGGAAGCGAATTCTACAAGAGTGCGGACTGGGACACTTGTATTGATCTGTGGGAAGCAAACAAAACTGGATCCAATACTGGTTGTGATAAGATTTGATGATGATGATGATGACGATGATGATTAAAAATACAAAGATGTTGATCGATTTTGGGCAGCGCCTCTGGATTGGACCATGTGATAGATATCACTGAACTCTTTTTCTGTTTTGGCGAGTTGCTTAAGTGACTATCTCAAAGAGCATCTCGACAACCATTGGCTGTTGTGCAAATCCGTCAAGCACCTCAACACCTCCTCACTCAGTGTTTCATACGGAAACACAAGCCATTAACATTCGATTCCTTAAATTGTCAAATCAGACACCATTTATTAAGAGTAATATGGGTCAAGATTTTAAAGGCCCAAATTAGCACAACCACCTCACAGAAGAAGGTCGTGGCTTTGAGTCCCAGGCTTGGCGAGGGCGTTTCTGTCTGGAATTTGTATGTTCTCCCTCACGCTTGTGCCGGTTTCCTCTGGGTACTCCGGTTTTCTCCCTCAGTCCAAAACTATGCACATTAGGCTAACTGGCTGTTCCAGATCTGTTCCAGAACTGGCTGTGTGTTGGCCCTGCAATGGTCTGTTTACAAGCTGTTCAGAGTGTAAACCACCTTTAGCCAGTGTTGGCTGAGATAGGCGCCTGCCTCACCACCACCTTAGTTGCAGTACTCGGATAAGACAGGCGCTTTAACTCACCCCACTGGGGTTTAGGTCAGGGGATTGGTCTGGCTGTGCCAAATTCTCGACTCTGGGGTGAACTGTTGTATGTTTTGGAGGATGAAACCATGAATTGGTTGTAACTTCTCAGCAGAGGCATCATTTTAACTTGATAATTTCGTGGTACTTCAAGGAGTCCATATTTTTATGGACCTCAATTTAGGCGCCGATGCAAGTATCAGTGTCTGTAAAGTGAAGTCAAAATGCTACGGCAAATTCTCTGAAGACGTTCTGGAGTATTCTGAGCTCCAACTTCGTGGCAGTAGTTTGGGAAAGAACCACAGACGAGCCCCGGATGACGTGTCACCATTAAGCTTTGGATGTATAGTGTGTACCGTAGGAAAATTTGAGCAGAATAGCCAATGGTTTGGTGGATGAATGATATTCGTGGTCATTTTGGTGTTCTTTCATTTAAACTAGCACTATACGACTACTTGAGTGCTCTTTTTTTGGAACACCTTCTGCAATCCATTAAAATGCTGTAGGAAGGGGCTGGGTGGGTGTCTACTACACAAATATGTACAGAGCAAGCCTTAACAAGCTTAATGCCAGATTTGGCGGTGGAGAAGATAAAGAACAACTCGAAGGAAAAAAAAAACCTGATAAGGTTTCAGGAATAGTGAAACGAAAACTCATGACTCCGAGGATGAAATGTTTAGAGACGTGTGGACATCTGTACGTTTTGTCAGCTAATCGTGGCTTAAAGATAGAAATGTAGCAGTCGGTTAAGGATTTTAGATTTGCGCAGAAAGGCAGTAGCTTTCACATCTGCGAGCCAGATACTAATTGCAGCCAGTCCAGATGTTTGCGATGCGCCGCCACTGCGATACGTTCTAGTCTTGAGCCTGTTAAAATCGGAACGTTTCTTTGGCGTTGTGTTGATATTTCGGTGGCGCTTTCTTGTTCATCCCCATACCTACAAAATGTAGTGAATCGGCCAAACCCGTAGTTAGAGGGTGGAATGTGAAATAAATAATGAACTGACTGTAACTATACTTGATTAATGATAGCCTGGACTTATACATAAACAGATAGACTTCATTTCTTATTCATGTATTCAAAATATTCCCCATTTACCTTGACAGAAATGAGGGAGGTGCCATTAGTCCCGGGGGCATGAGTAGTGGGCGGGGTTTCCACAAAGTGTTCATTATTATTGTATAGTTTGAAGCACACTGAAATCTTTTCAGATTTATATCACTGTTAGCTCCTTTCATATTTCAGTAAGGAGAAAAAAATGATGTCCGATGAACATGAGATTGTGACGTCAGTGACGTGAGAGCGAAGTGAAAGTGAAAGTGAGGACAGTGACGATGAGCCGGAACCCACATTTAAAATTAATGTGGTAAAAGAATGTGCTGATTCGCTCCTTAAGTTTAAGGAAAAACAAAATAGTGTATTGAGTGTCGGATGAATGTTGTAAAAGTCCGAGACGGCGGCTGAATGATGGCAATTGCTGGAACGATTATGGTAAATATCCGGGAAAGGGTAGGGACCCCGGACATTAGCGATTGCCGGACTTGTGAGGTTACCCTCCCCTAATGATCCGGGAACCAAAACCTCACTCATTGCTAATGTCCTGGATGACGCGCTACACTGGGACCGACAGCATTATAACACCAGATATATTCAGCCGGTAGAGAGGATTTTTATTGTTGTTGTTGTTTTTTAAACTAATAGAGTTTTTATCATGCACATGTCAGGAAGCGTGTTCAATTTGAGAGGACGGCGGAGTTCCTGGCCATCTGCGCCAGCGGCAGCACAGAGGAGGCGAGGGAGATGCTGAAGGAGGCACAACTTATAAGCGACGGGGACAAAACTTCTAAAATAGACGTGGTGAACTCTTCCAACGCTGACGGGATCACAGCACTGCATCAGGTGAACCTTTTTTATTGTTTCTGGGGTTTAAGCTCTTCTAAGCATCATGTGCTGCTACCAAAATGTACTGACTGGCTTTACCGTTCTTTTACCTTTTTACCTTTATAAAACCTTTTCATCTCTAATGAGGAAAAACTCCCTGAGTCGCCTCGAGGAAGAAACCTTAAGAGGAACCGGACTTAAAAGGCAAACCCATCCTCATGTGGGTGAAACCAGATAAAATTACAAACCACGTACCAGGAACTTCACTGCAGTTATACATGAAGTGTAGCTCGTTATTTTATTTAACTGTAATGGTAATTGTAGACCAAAATCATTTTAGTAAAAGATTTAATTTACATTTACGATTACAGCATTTAGCAGACGCTCTTATCCAGAGCGACTTACAGAAGTGCTTTAAAAGTGCTTTTACTGGTTTGTCAGGACAAAAGACTAAGTATACCATCAGTCAAGAACTCAGTGGATAGGTGTTTATTTATTTATTTATTTATTTATTTTTGTGTTTGTGTGTTAAAAAAAAAAAAAAAAACATAGTTCTAGTCTAAGTACTGCCGAAAAAGTTAAAAGGTAGGTTTTCAACTATCGTTTGGAGACACCCAGTGACCCACCCAGTCCAAAAATCCAGAGGGAGTTCATTCCACCACCTCGGAGCCAGAACAGAGAAGAGTTTAGATGCATTTTTCGTTGACCCTTGGTAGAAGGACGGACCAGTCTAGCAGTGCTAGAGGATCTGAGAGAACGCGGTGCAGTGCGGGGTGTGAAAATTGCTTTGATGTAGGAGGGTGCGGGTCCGTTTTTGGCTTTGTAGGCAAGCATTAGTGTTGTAAATTTAATGCGAGCAGCTACAGGAAGCCAGTGGAGAGATGGTAGCAGGGGAGTGGTGTGGGAAAATTTTGGAAAACAAGCCGTGCAGCTGCATTCTGGATCAGTTGCAGAGGTTGAATTGCGCTCAAAGCTAGACCTGCCAGGAGCGAGTTGCAGTAGTCTAGTCTTGAGATGACAAGGGACTGAACAAATATCTGAGTGGTCTCAGTGGAAAGAAATGGGCGAATCCTTCGGATGTTGAATTGGAGGAATCGACATGATCGAGAAAGTGATATGAGAAGAGAAGGACAGGCAGTTGTCCATGGTTAGTTCAAGGCTTCATGCAGTGACTGAAGGAGACATCACAGAGCTGTCCAAGGAGATTGCGAGATCTTGATGTGGGGATGATTTAATATCGCCAGCAGTGGAATGGCTTCTGGGATGAGAACTCCAGCAAGCAGTAGCACATCAGGATGGATCACAAGAGTCTAGTTTCATTTAACATAATCCAACCTACTGATGTATAAATGTCAATTAAAATGTTTACCCTACACTACATATCTTTTTTTCTAGCTAGTTAACTAAATTAAGCAGCAAACTAAACATGAGGTACTGTGGATGAGAACAGAATCACATACTAGCCAGCTGGAGTGTTTGCTAGTGATCTAGTGCTAGTGTTTTATTGACATTGACGTTTTGTCTGTTTCTATAAAATGTTGTGGGCTTTTTGTTTGTTTGCGTTTTACAATTGTAAAGGAGACTTTACTTAAAACAGCTAGCAGCTGTTTCCTAAGGTAACATTTGCTAGCTAGCCAAGTTAGCACTGTCGTAACAAACGATGACTTACGTACTATGCAGAAAAATATAGATCAGAGAATACTGTTGTAAATTGAATGCGAGCAGCCACAGGAAGCCAGTGGAGAGATGGTAGCAGGGGAGTGGTGTGGGAAAATTTCTAAAGAGCATTCCACTTTATCACAAACCAAATTAGTAAATGTTGAATGGGTCAGTACGGTACCGCTTTGAGCCACGGTTGATTGTCAGACACAGTGTTCGTCTGTCCACAGTTACATTCCTAACTTAAAACAGGTATCGCCGAGCATCACCGTTTTTTGTTTTGGTTGTTGGGACAGAGTAACTACACAAGCCTATCAAAAACGCCATCTCCAATCCTTAACATTTTTGATTTGGATGTTGGGATGTTGAGCTTAACGGTTTTCATCCTGATACGATATGCAATATGGCCATTACAGCTGCCATCTTGAACTTTTATGTGAGAGTGTCTTGAGACCGGGAATCCCTTTATAGCCTGATGTATGGGCTGAGGGGCATTGTCAGTTCTGCAGAGTTATTTTTATTATCTTGTCGCACCCGGTTCCCAGCTACAAACATGACCACATATATTGATTGCCTACATTTTTAGGACGGTTTCTAGAATGTGACATGTCCATTTTAACACAGCTACTCATCCAGAGTTTGTGTACTGTCTCTCAGGCCTGCATCGACTGTAGTATGGAGGTGGTGGCCTTTCTCCTGTCTCAAGGCGCTAACGTGAACCAGATGGACAGTGAGGGCTGGACCCCGCTTCACGTAGCAGCTTCCTGCGGGAGCATGGAAATCGCTGAGTATGTACTGTGTAGAATGTTGAATAACCTGAAGAATTACAAGTGTATAATAAATAAAATTAGATGAAAAGTCCCATAATCTGGAGAAGGCAACTTGGAATTCCGGCAGTGCTCAGCCATCTCTGGCTGTGAGGAAAAACTGGCCATGCTTTCTCAAGAAGAAAAGAGTGGTATACTCGCACTCCTTTGCCTCTTACAGTGACACCAACCAATCGCAGGCTTCCGTGAGCTCATGTGATGAAGAGGCTGGATAACGCTTTCTTCCAGATGTGTTGCCCAGTCTTGTGATACTGCATGGGCAAGCCTGGATTGTTTAGAATTGAAATAGTTAAAGAATTTGGTGCAGTAAAAGTATTTTGTTCTTAAATTAATAATCGTGATAAATATTAATAAATTAAAGAAATAATTTAAAGCCAATATACAGCTTTATATTTTAATATGCAAATGCACACTAGGCTAGAATTTACTTATTTATTAATTTGACGTGTGTTTTGTGCATGTGCGTGTGTATGCTAGGTACTTGCTACAGAATGGCGCTGCTCTGAGCTTGGTGAACTGTGACGGCGATGTTCCATATGACATCGCCAAAGAGGAAGCCATGAAGGCACTACTGCAGAAGCACACTCTTAAACAGGGTGAGACGGAGACAGACGAGGAGAGAGAAAGCTCTTATTACCATAAATAGCTCATCACCCACTTACACAATCACGCAGTGAATAATGGCACTGACGTCAAAGTCCAGCCGTCACAAATACTTGTGTGTTTGTAAGGCAGTGTGATTGCAGGGCCTGGACTCTTAATTTCTGTTTTACTGTTTGTAATTTTGTTTTTCAACCCTCAATTAGAAAAAAAAGCAAATAATATGTGCACAGATTTCTACTGATCAGTCTGTCTAGAGTACTGAAGGCGGTATCATGGAAACTGCATTTCTAAATCATCAAGCATGCACCTTATGTGGTTTCTGGAAAAAGATTTGTTTTTACTATATGTGTTCTGCTTTTGAGTATACAGATGGTGTTAGGATCTGTTCATAGGCAAGTGTATAATGAAAATGTAAAAATAGCCTTCCTTAGCTCTGGTTTGCTACATTTTGGGTTGGTAGGAATCTGTGTGTATATAAACAGTGTCCTCCGTAGTTGTCGTCGCCTTTCATAAAACACACAACATTTTAAAAATGTTAGTTTCAGCAACACTAGCCAATCAGGAGCTTTGGTATGTGGAAGAGGGTAGATAGCACTTTCCTCGTTGTGTGTTACATTGACGTGTGGAGCAGCATTAGCAACATTTTGAAAGGATGACAAGGAAGGAGGTTGTAGGAAAATGTTTAGATTCCTCCTACATCACTTAAATTACTGTAAAGGTGCTTTGTGACGATGTCAATTGTAAAAATCGCTATTCAAATAAAACTGAATTGAATTGAATAGAAGAACAAGAGAGCTGACTGATGGGTAGGACCGGTAAAATAACCAGTAAAGGGTTGATTGTTTTCCAGTACCAGTCCACCATGAAGCATTTCATTTCATTCGATTTTTTTTGTTTAACAAAGATCTTTTTTTTTTGTTTGTTTGTTTGTTTTTTTAAAT
>JBCNYG010000019.1:4550791-4574028 GCA_039654305.1 Porochilus rendahli
TCAAGCCAAACACTTAATACTTTCAAATTCAAATTTTATTATTTGAAAGTACAATATGCAGTGAAATACTTAGTACGACTGTCCAAGATGTGAAGAATATACTATTAAACAATCAACAAGAACAAAAAGACCAATAACTAGAACTTTAAAGGATTTTAAATTACAAGGTATTTTAAATACTGCCATAACCAGGGTGGAACCGCACTGACTTCCACCCACTGTGATGTCACGTGCATACCATTTCTGGTATGTTATTCTGACCTCTACTTTCTAAACGATACAGTTGCTGCTAAGAAAAGCTAAGAGATTCGAATCGTCGTGGACTTTTCACCATGAGTCATTGCCGCGCTGTATATTCTTACATTCCAACACACAGTACAGGAAACAATCAGCATGACAAAGAAGTGCTCATCGATTCATTAAGCACAATCAGTGCGCGAGTGTTGATGCTGAAAACAGACTCATTCAACACTTCATTTTATTTACTTTATTTATTTAGTGAATGGAAAAATTACCTTCTTGTTATTATAGATGAAGTGAAATGTTCTGTACGTTGTTCCATGAAGGAAGCATTTAAAAAAAACAAAAAAACAAGCCTATATAGAAAATGGGCCCCATTTAACTTCAGGTCCCATGTACTCCATGCAAACTGCATTAACCCGTAAGTAATTCTGAATGGTTTACTCTTAGATCGAAGCCAATCTGACCGAATCTCAAGCCAACCAGCAGAGTTCAACCTCACGTTTGTGCCTCTCTTCTCTTCTGCTTATTGTCTCGAAGCATCCGGGTCCGACTGCCACCTCACTATCAACACCCACTCATCGTTGTCACAAACTCGGTTTTGTAACGTCATTAGCAGAAATGCTGCTTCTAGATGGTTATAGTTCTAAACTTCTTTACTAGACATCCAGTCCTTGTTTTAGAGAAAATGAAGGTAAAAAAATTATCACGTTTGTTTTGATATATTAAGAGTTTGACTTTGTGATTTTTATGCATCTGATCGCATGTATATTAGTATTTAGACCTGTACTGTCCATTTGTTCTCCTTTGTCCTATAATATCTAATTCTTTGCATTCTTTGTATGTTCCTGTTTATAAAACCTCATATTAAAGAAGGTTGATTCATTCGAGGATCTGGTTGGTTCTTCAGCAAAAACTGATGTAACGTTTTTCAGTGGTAGTTAATTGGAAACAGCTACTAATAAAATGTGTTTGGAATATTGATAATCAGATGTCTTAAAACAAATAGGTGTCAAAAGACGATAGATAAAGTATTGGTATATACTACACGGGAATGGTTTGAGTTATTAAGCAATTATTGAATAAGGCGAAGTCAGAATCAGGGTCTGGAATGAGGTTCTGCCCCAAGTGGAGGAGTTTAAGTATTTCTGGGTCTTGTTCACAAGTGAGGGAAGGATGGAGCGGGACATTGACAAGGCGGATCGGTGCGGCCACTGCTGTCAAGCGGAGTTTGTACCGGTCTGTCGTGGTGAAGAGAGAGCCGAGCCAGAGGGCAAAGCTCTCAACTTACCAGTCGATCTACGTTCCAGCCCTCACCTACGGTCACAAGCTTTGGGCAGTTTTTGGAAGCTTTTGGACATGGCACAGGCATGTAGAATGACTCCCCGACGCCTTCCTGGTGTGGTGTTTCGGGCATGTCTAACCAGGAAGAGACCATGGGGTAGACCCAGAACATGCTGAAGGGACTATGTCTGGGGCTGGTCTGGGAACTCCTCTGTGTCTCTACCGAAGAGCTGGAGGAAGTGGCTGAGGAGAGAGACGTCTGGACCTCACTGCTTAGGCTGCTGCCCCCGCGACTCAACCTCGGATCATGCGGAAGATGATGATATGGAAAATGATTCTGGCGGGATTAGGATTAAACGGTTCAAAAAATGATTGAATGAATGAACGTTCATTAAATTAAACCTCTGTCATGAGGGCATTTCTGTGTGGAGCTGCATGTTCGTTCTTGTGCTTGTGTGTTTCCTCCAGGTACTCCAGGTTTCCTCCCACAGCCCAAAGACAAGCACATTTGGCTAACTGGCTGTTCCAAATTGCCCTTAGGTGTGAGTGTGAATGTCTGTGTGTGTTTTGCCCTGTAATGGTCTGGTGAGCTGTACAGAATGTACCCCACCTTCACCCATTGTTAGCTGAGATAATTAGGCACCAGCCTCCCGCTGACCCTAGTAGTAGGATTAAGCAGTTCAGCGAGTGAGTGAGTAAGTCGTGTTTTTTATAATCGTATAAACGAACCTGGGCTCTGTGTGGGTGTTCTCCCTGTGCTTGCATGGGTTTCTTCCAAGTACTCTGGTTTCCTTCCACAATCCAAAGACATAAGGTAGTAGTAATGCTCTGGACTGGAAAGCTCTACAGAGGGTGGTCAGATCAGCACAGCACATCACCAGGTCTGAACTGTAAGCCATCCAGCCACACACTCTTCATTCTCCTGCAGTTGGGCAGCCAGTACGGGGCATCCGGACTCACACCAGCAGATTCAGGGACGGTTTCGACCCACAAGCCATCAGGCTACTGAACTGCTAATATACTGGACATGGCTTAAATTTGTATTTCTTTTATTTATTTGTTTTTTTTTTCACTTATTTTATATTTTTTACTTATTAAATATTTTATCTAAATGTTTTGCACATCAGGCTAATTGGCTGTCCAAATTGCCAATAGGTGTGAGTGCGAATGGTTGTGTGATGGTCTGGCGCACAGTTCATAGTGTACCTTGCCTTCGCCCAGTGTTGGCTGAGATAGGCTCCAACCTCCCTGCGACCCTAATAGGATTAAGTTCAGTAAATGAGTGAGTGAGTGTATTATCGGATTGAGAGTCTTTTTTATTATTATTATTTACTTTGTCGCCATCTATTGGCGTTTCTCAGAATTGTTTGCATCTTGTATCCATAGCAACTTCACCGGAAGTTACTGTGCTTGGGAGACAAACGAAATGGTAAGATATGTATGAGTACACTTTAAACAAAAATGGATTTCCTCATCAATAATGGTTCACAATATCTGTGTACAGATTGATATTAGACCGTAGAGGTGTTTGGTTTATTTCATTATGGGATGTTCCACTTGTTTGTGACATCATCCCAAAATGTGAAGGTCAATCATTATTAAGGTGATCATTAATACAGGTGATCATGTCACAAAGAGAGGGCTGCTAACCTCCCCTCTGACATCATCACAGTGTGATCAGGGTACAGCGAGAGGACATCTTTACGCCCTGCGTCTTGTTTTTAATTTTTTTTGTTCGTAGATGGAGAAGATGAAAAGTAGGTCTGCACATGGGAAATGCAGCAGTAAGGGACTGTGGGACTGTCCCGAATTCAAATACAGCAAGGACACTCTGGAATTAATGCAAGGTGTGTTTGGGTGAGCTGGGTGTTTTTTAAACTGATTGATTGATTGATTGATTGATTGATTGATTGATGATCTCTTTTCCTACAGAGATGATGCGAGAGTCACGACTCAGTAACTTTCAGCAGCGCCAGATCAATGACCTGCTGAACAGTAAGAATTACATCATCTTTTAAAGTCCTCAAGTCCATATTTGCCTTGTTCAGCTTTATTAATTAACTTAGACAAAGTGTTATAGACTGGTGGTGTAGTGGTTAGGGTGCTGGCCTTATGATCGAGAGGTCATGGGTTCAAAAAGGTACCATTTAGACCCCCACGGTGCTAAGAACCCTGGGCAGTGTCTTAACCACAAGTGTGTCCCCGTCCACCCAGCAGTATTAATGGATACTAGTAAAAATACCCGGACTAGCATCCCATCCAGGAGAAAATGAATTCCTAGTCACTTCATGCTACGGAAACTGGGGATAAACCCCGATGAGGCACTAGGCTCGAATGTATAAGCTCGACCTTACCTTACCTATACTATGTGACCGTGCCAAGAGGCCTATGGGGTCAGGTTTTTCACTTTCCGAGACAGATGTAAAATCATGATGTTACGGCCTGGAATTTCAAAATCATACTTTTCCGTTATCACTGACGGAAACCGCAAGAAACTGGATTACACCATATCTGAACGCGTCACAGATATACCTCCAGTGTGTAGCTTATGCTTTCTGTCTCCACCCCCCCCCCCCACACACACACAAAAAAAACGAGTAAATATGACACAATTTCTGGTTAAGAAATATTTATTTAACTTTTATGAAAGGAGTCTCCAGTGTGAGCACACTGTAATAATCCTTAATATTTAATTGAGACTATACATTACCCATCATCACAAAACTGACCCTTAATGCACCCAACTGACTTTTTGAGTTAAGCACATTTATTAATAGAAGTCACTCTCAGCTTTAAAGTGATGCAGTTTTGTGGTTATGGGTCATAAATAAAGGTTTTAATCGAGGGAAAAGAAGGAAGAGATGCTGGTAAAGGAAGTGCTGTTTATAGCTGATATAATGCTAGTGATATTAAGTATTACTATAAAAGGAAAGAAAGCACAATGTGATATTTATTAAAGGGGTGGTGTCGTGGTCATGACATATCATGACTGGTGTTATGAGAGAAGATCGTCATCGTCATCATGTTCCTCCACTTGATCTGGGGTCGAGTCGCGGGGCAGCAGCCTAAGCAGTGAGGTCCAGGTGTCCCTCCCCTCAGCCACTTCCTCCAGCTCTTTCAGGGGAACACCGAGGCGTTCCCGGACCAGCGTAGTCCGCGTAGTTAGAGACGTAGTCCCTCCAGCGTGTTCTGCGTCGACCCCGGGGTCTCTTTCCAGTTGGACATGCCTGAAACACCACACCAGGAAGGCGTTCGGGAGGCATTCTTATCAGACGCCCGAGCCACCCCAACTGGAGGAGCAGCGGTTCTACTCCAAATCAATCAGTCATATAGATGGGAATTTGGATTTCGGAGGATAAAAGACATGAAACGGGTTCATACATTAACCCAACAAGATTTCAGAAAGTCCATGTAGCAACCCATTGCCATCCACTTCATACTGGGTTCAAAATCATTGGACTTTCTTTTGATCTGCAAGCTGAAAGGCTATTTAACAAATTTAGACAAGTATTTTGGACATTTATGGCATGTTTAGACCACTTTTTGCCAATTAAATTGGGGTAAAAATCATAAAGCAACCTCCCTTTTTTTGGCTAATTGTTGCCTGATTGCATGGTATCATCGCAGCACCCATTTTCCTGATTATCTTCCTATAACACCACTGCACCACCCTATATGTTTTAATCCTCACACAAAATAAAGTCTGTGGAGTGGCCCTGGCTGTAATCCAAATCACAGCTGTTGTTGCTGTTTTATTCTTAATTAAAAGATGGAATCCAGATTAGCATGCTTTTTTTCTAAACCAGTCGCCATTCTGTTGGTGTGCCAGAAGGTGGCGCCTTACCACTGGTCCAAAGCCCCGCCTCATCAGCACCTGCAGAACCAGAGCCGAGAGTCAGCAAGCGCCCAGTTCTTTCATCCAGACCACAGAAACGCAGTGCGGAGAAATGCAGTGCTGGGGACAACTACATACGGGAGAGATTTCTACCCAGCGCTACACGTATGTATCGAGTCTTCGGGCAAGGGGTGGGATACACCCTGGGAAGGTCACCAGTCTATTACAGGGCTAACACAGAAACAAACTAGATCGCAAGTTCGAATCCAGGCTGATGCCACAGCCATCCGCGAACAGGAGTCCATGGGAGCTAATTGGCCGAGCTCTCACTGGAGATGGGGGAGGGATAGCTGGCATACGCTCACTTCCCTGTCACTCACAGCGATCACCTGCCAGTCATGGGTGTCTGTGAGCTCATTCATACGAGGGGGCTAGTGCTTTCCCTCAGTGTGTTAGGCCGCCCCCAAATACACATGTGCAGCAGTTCGTAAAGAGGTGGGTGGCAGTATTGTCATGGTTATTGTTCATGTCACGGAGGGGGGCGTGCATGCTTACACCCCTCCCTGGTTGGTAGTGGTCATGTGATAGGGAAGGCAATACTTGACAGGTGGGAATTGGATACGACTCGGGGAGAAAATTGGGTGTGGGGAGGCACACTCTGGCTTACTAAACCAGAGGTTGGGGGTCCAAACCACATTATCAATGTTGGGCCCTTGAGCAAGGCCCTTAACTTTTAATTGTTCAGTTGTATAAATGTAAGTCACTCTGGATAAGGGAGCTGTATTTGGGGTATGGGGAGGGACGGGGGGAGGGAGGGAGGGAGAGGACTAAGATTAAGAACACTCTTCCCTCCATTATGTCTCTGGCTGAAGGAAACCTGGAAAAAGAGAAGCGAAGGCTGCAGAACATCTTCGCTACAGGCCAGGATGAGCCGCAGCCTTCACCATCCCTCACACGTTCTCTTGACAGCATGGAGGACATCGAGAAGGACAGGTTCCAGGAGGGTAAGACTAGCAGTGCAAGGCATATTTCTTTTAAATTGTGCAAATCCAAAGCAGTTTGGTGTGGAAATTTCTAGAGTGCCAGTTGCTCTATTTGGTGCTAGCATGGAATGTGGGATGCAGCTCCTGTTTTATCCATCTTCTACAGTTCTCGATGAGATTGAGGAGAGAAGGCAGTTTTTGGACGAGATGAATGCTCTGGGAAGAGGAAGCCAGTACCATCACGTCATTAATTCTCAGATATCGCAGGTAATATACAGCATACATGATGTTCCCAAAGGCTAAGCTGTACGTCATTTCCTCTTCAGCATCCCACCATGGTTCATTTGTGAAGCTCTTCTTAGGGTGCTGGGCTCATGATCGAGAGGTAATGGGTTTGAATCCCTGTTAGACCCCCACCATGCTTAGGCTGCTGGGCAAGGTCTTAGCCACAAGTGTACTTCTGTCCACCCAGCAGTATAAATGGGTACCAGTAAAAATATTGGGACGGTAACCTGCAATGGACCAGTTAGAGAAACCGGGAAAAGTTCCAGCTCTGATGAGCCAGTAGGCTCGGGTTTCAAAAGTCCAACAGACTCTATCTACCTTTACTTTATCGTTCACCCTGCGGAGAACTGATCCCATCTGATCTTGGAAGCTAAGCCAAAAACAGAGTTGCCAAGAGTCATGTGTGTGCATTACAGGGGCAGGTCATCTCTGTGCACTTCATGAGAAGAGCATTAGTTCTCTCTGTGTGTCATTCAAAGTTTTAGTATATACTACACAGAAACAGAAGAAAAGCTGATAAAACTCGTTTTCTAAACCACTTAATCCTAATTAGGGATCGAGTCTGGGTCAAGGACAGGGTACACCCTAAAAGGGTCGCCAGACCATCATAGTGCCAGCACAACAAACATACAACCATTCACACTCACACTCACACCTAGGAGTGATATGCAACAGCCAATTAGCCTACCGTGCATGTTTTTGGACTGTGGGAGGAAACTTGAGTACCCGGAGGAAAGCAAGCACGGGAACGAAAAACTCCACATCTACAGTACATATAGCTAAATGCACTGCAGCCACTACCTCCTGATCACTCATCATCCCGCGTAATCTCTCCACGATCTCATGTTAAGATGGCTACCACGATAATGAGCTAGTGGCGTCATAAATCCCCATTTTAGGGCCTTATTTCTTAGTGTTCAGCATTTTTTGATTTTATGTTTTTATGTTTTTATGATACATTGTTGAACTTCTAGCATTCCAAAAAAAAAAAACTAAAAAAACCTCACACCAGTCATGCTAACCTTGATTATGTGTGCGTGTCTTTGTGTTTCACAGAAAATCCGAGAGCTGGAGCTGATCGACAGAGAGCGCACCGAGGCCCTAAAAACTCTGACGGGAAAAAAGGAGAATGGTGAAGTGCAGCGTTAAGGACACACACTGTATTCATCAGCTAATTTAGCAGGCCACGTAACGCACAGTTCAACACTGCTAACCGTCAGCCTCCTTTTTGAAACCTGCTATCTCCATTTTTGGGTGAATATGAGATTATGTATGAATATTAATTAAGATAACCGTCTGCATCTAACTGAAAAAGATGGGGGATCCATCAAGATGTTTTGGGATTAATTCACACACACACACACACACACACACACACACACACACACACACACACACATTATGTAAAACTATGAGTCAGTACAGGGTGTGTCATGTATTGTTTATTGTATTGCTTGAATGATGAACCATTTGTCACCCGGATAAAAGTCGGACGTTAGGTGTATACCTGTGTTCCTGCTGTTTAATTACAATAATCCTTTTTCTTTTCTTTTTACGTCCCAAAATAATATTTGCACATTGTTACTTTTTTTTTTTGCAACAAAAGCCCTTGGTTTTTAAAAATTAGAGGCCAAAAGAAAAAAAGAAGTAAACAGTAAACAAACAGTAAACAAAAGACAGATGGAAATGTCAGCACTTCTACGGAGACACATACATATTCTACATCACGACTTGCATTATAAATACATTCACGCAAAATTATTCAAACCGACGCCCATCCTAACTGTCCACTCCAAGGTGTACGATCAGAAACTACGGTTATACATGGTACAGCAAATTCAGCTTTCTACAGGGCTTGATAAAAACGGGGCGGGATTCAGTTAATAACTCGTGGTAATAAAATATTCTTACATTTTAAAAAGTTAGTCTTTCATAATACATAAGACGGGGGGGTGATCACACTACAGGTGTGACAGAAAAGTGACTGACGCTAAGGGCAAATTTATATCGCGACGTTTGTGGCATGGCATTTTGGTTGCCTGGTGCGTGAACTTTACATTTCCGCAAATGTTGCAAAACGAGGTACTGAAGCAGAGTAGGCTCAGTGTTCTCAAACAGTCCGCACATGTCGCAAAGTTGTTCTTTTGCTAGAGAAAAGTCTGGGACTTGCCGGGATCCACCATATTCCGTGTACATCCGTATTTTATTCGCATTTTGTTAATGCACTACATGATAATAAAAATCACTAAAAAAATTTATTCGAGTCAGTCACTTTTTTATCGCACCTCTAGTGTGATCACCCTCTAAGGAAACGCACCGCATAACACAAACCCCCCCCCCCCCCCCAATCCCTGACTGTATACGTATGCAAGTTTTTACATTTCTGCAGGTTCATACTTTTTTTTTCCGTTTAGGTAGACATTCTAAACGTATGAGTACACTGTACACAGCACCCCAACACAGAGCTTGTTCAGTACCTAAAATGCATGAAGGAGCAAACCAAACCGTTCCTACCTGATTCTAACCGTTCTAAATTTTGGTGATTGCAACAAGGCTAACGGAATTGTTCTGTGTGGTGGTTTGGGAAAACTCATCATAAGTGTTGGAAAATCTAGTCTTAAGCTGCTCTGACGTCTTGTGGATTGGAAACATTTTTTAATTCATTTTATTTTCCAAACTGCTTTATCCCTGATTAGGATTGCGGGGAGGCTGGGGCTCATGCCACCCGGCACCGGTAGAAGTCACGGTATATTCAGAACAGCTCACCTGACCATCGCAGGGCCAACACACTCACACCTAAAGGCTATCGAGAATACCCGCTGAGCCCAATGTGCATGCCTTAAGACTGTGGGAGGAAACTCTTACAGAGCATGTAGAGGAAACCCACACAAGCACAGGGAGACTTCACACAGAAATGTCCTTGCCAAGCACTCGGCTCCAACCCAGGACCTTCTTGCCTTGTGGCGGACGTGATAACTACTATGCCAATGTGTCGCCCCGGGCCAAAACAAAAATTTAATTGTGTTAAAGAAAATTTCCAGAACTACATACGACAGAAAATGTCCAAATGTCTCTCTGGAGAACGTCTTTCCAAGCCACCACACAGGTTCCAGTGCAAAACAAAGGGGGGAACAAAAAAGGAAATCGCAGACACCACCCACGTCTTGGAGGATATTTTACTTTCTTTAGATTTGTATTTAGTTATGAGACTGTACGGCGCAGGTGTCAAGCCCAAGGCCTGCCAACTCATTTCATGTGGCCCCCTGAAGGATATGATTATCGCACATTCTTTGCATCAACCATCAAACGTAACTCATCATCCTTCCACTAGATGGCAGTAACCTATTTCAGGTAAAAAGCTAGTTCATCATGACTCAGCAAAAATTGCAAGCTAGCTTACTAGGGTCAAGTGTTGTCAGAAAGGTAGGTGAATAAGGGGGGAAAGGGACAAATGCCTAAATTTCATAGTTTCCTTTTTCGAAGAGATGTTGAGTGATTATTCGGACGTCACTGACTTAGAATCCCTCCCGGTGCAAACGAGTTTGACACCCTTGCGGTTCAGTTTGTATCCTTCCAAGAGTGAAACAAGGGCAACTTGATTTGCTTGATGTTCCGGAAGACGTTTCGCCGTTTTTTTGCATGACATGCAAAACGTCGTCAGGAAACTCATTCGGTCCAAACGGCCACGTTTTAACCTCGGATCTACTTTAACCCGGATGACTGAGAACCTACACGGCCTTGTGTTCGTCCTGAATTATTAACACTTACAGACGAGTTACAATGTGAACTGGTTGGGTTCAGGGTGTCCGATTGCACCCGGGCAGTTTGCTATCCTTATCGATAAAGATTTGAAGATTTGATCCTCTACGTCTACTTATACGCTGCGCTCAGCTTTTCTCTTTCTCTTTCTCTTTCCGTGGACTCGGGCTCTTTGCGACTTCGCCTTTTTGGCTCAGCCTTTTCAACACCTTCATGGGTTTAAACTTCCCCGGCTTCTTCCTCTGTTCGCTCTCGCTGTGGAACTCTGAAAGAAGAGAAGACATGAACACAGATCAGTCTGTTTTACTTGTAATCACCACCAGCAAATAGGTTTTTTTAACATCTGCGTGGGTTTGTTTGTTTGGTTATCTGTCTGTAGGTTAGCAACTTCCTGTCCACTGTTTCTGACAGATCAACCTGAAAATCTGATGATGGGTTGGCGGTCACCTAAGGATGCTCCCATTAAATTTTGCTAAGAATCCATGCACTGATGATAAAAAAAATCCCTCTCTCTTAAATAGGTAAAAAAAAATGAAATTTTCTATGTATATTCAGAATCAGAAGCTTTGATGTCGGACCAATTTTCATGTGAATCTGATCCAGACTGCATATTTGGCAGCAAAATATATTTAACAAGGAAACCCCGCTTTTTTTTTTTTTTTTTGGAAGTGTGGCAATACAGCAGGCCCACTGGGGGGTGCTGTTTACTTTATTATTTGCAGATTGCGGCGGCAGGCTCCCAGGCCCGGGCGTTTTTGTGTGGAGTTTGCATGTTCTCCCTTGTGCTGGCATGGATTTACTCCGGGTTCGCCGGTTTCCTTCCACAGCCGAACCACATGCACATCAGGCTAACTGGCTGTTCCAAATTGCCCCAAATCGATATGTGTGAGCGGTTTTGTGAGTGTTGGCCCTGCGATGACTAGGCGAGTTGTTCAGGGTGTACCCCGCCTTCGCCCAATGTTGGCTGAGATAGGCTCCAGCCTCCCCATGACCCTAATCAGATTAAGCGGTTTGGCAAATTAGTGAGTGAGTATGCGCAGATTTTGATGAAATTTCTACCAGAGGTTGGGTGTGAGATGTTGAATGTTCATATGGGGGACTGCCGGGCTTGGTGGAGGTTTGCATTCTCTGAGTGTTCTTGATTGATATTAATCCACACATGAAATGTAGCACTGGAGGATATATAGATGATCGTACATATAGACCAAAAGTTTTTCTTAGTACAGCCAGTCTGGTTTTCTAATAATTTATTTCTTTACGAACTAGAGGCTCTCGGAGAGCGCAAACCTCTGCCAAGCCGAAAAATAACAGCAGGTACACAGCACACACACTGGGGTTCCTTCCTAAAAATATCTTACAATGTTAAAGAATCTTTTTAAAAATTGTGAACCAGGCCATCTGAGCCGTGGTGGCTCAGTGGTTAAGGCTCTGGGTTAGTAATGTCGGGGTTGGGGGTTCGAGCCCCAGTACCACCAAGCTGCCAATATGATAAGTGTAAGTCGCCCTGGATAAAGGCGTCTGCTAAATGTCGTAAATGTAATCTTAGTGATGTACTCTACAAAAACCTTTTCTTTGGCATGTACTCCACCTCTCCCAAAAAAAAAAGAACTTTTTTGTGTAAAGTGTATAACAACAAAAAAAACAAAAAGTGACAAAATCCTAACCCCAGCAAAACTATGAGAAAGAAAGAAGTGTTGGTACCTTTTTTCTTTAACATGGCAGCCACTAGCTTGTCCTCCTCCTCATCCCTAAAGAAAGATCAACACGTTTAATGATCCGGCCTGTGGAGGTTAAAAGGTGTGGTGATATGATAAGACTACCTCTGTCGGTCCTGATCCATACTGTTGATGATTTGGTTTCTCTGTTCGATGATGGTCACCAACTCATCCATCAGCTGCTTCTCCCGATCCCGATCCTCATCAGTCCATTCTTTCTCTAACAGACAGAACGAGAGAAAGAAAGAGAGAAAGGAGATCAGGATGCATGGAAGGTACAGAAAAGTACCAAAGACTGGAAAAGGAATTATTTTGTGGTAGATTTATTTATTTATTTAATGCTTTGCCTTCCAGAGGTCATCCAGCACTATCCTGTACGTGTTCCAGGCACTTCTGTCAGAATACTTGGGTGCACTTGAGAGCCGGGAGGGCAGGACTTCCATTCATGGAAAGTTTGCATGCATAATCGACGTCCGTACCCATCATAACATGTTATTCTTAAAACCTTTGTAATAACTTCTAACACGGGGGGGGGGGGCACTGTCCGACGAAAAGTGGGGAGGAAGTGATGTTGAAGAAACAGTTCTGTGCATTACATGTATATGAACACACACCACACATTCAATTACGTGAGCAGACATCTGTCTGATGTATGTACATATGAAATGTGGTATTGTGTAGACGTGTCAAGTCTTATTTTATTCAGAATCTAATTAGTTTATCTCTGATTTGTTAGTTTTATATCTGTACACCGTTATTTTTGCCATTATCTTGCCTTGTTGGAACTGAAGCGTCTATATCGTATTTCCACAATTCCGCACTGTCGCGAGACTATTAATGGTGGCAGGCCAATGCAAACTCAACATACATTGAGTAGATTGCAGCTTTGTGTATATGCAAGCAAAAACCACCTGATGATGAAAATATACATATTTTCAGTATAACAGAAGAGTGTGGAAAGTTTTTCTTTCATTCCACTTTAAACGTATTGTTTTATTCAAATAGGTAACATCTTTATTTGCAAATTTTAAAAACAAACTTCATACAAAGTCTGCTGGACTGGCCACAGTAGTCCCAGCTGCACTTCTCACATTTAAGGTCTATGTGAGACCTTAGTGTTACTTAGAGTTTTGGGTACGCCCTTATATCAAATAAGATATGTGGGGTTATATTTAAAAATAAATGTTTTGACAGGAACTCCTACTACTTTCACACACAAGGGTCAGACATTCGTTTCAGCCATTCAGCCTGGTTACTGATTCTAGGTGGGTCTGGATTAGTTAGCAAACTACGCTGATCCTTGTTCTTAAAAATCACTCTTGCAGACAGACATGCGGGAAGGAGTGAATTACTGTCATTTCAATCATTTTTTTTTTTCTTTTTTTTGGGGGGTTGGGCTGAAGGGGTCTTGGCTGGAAGCTATTAGTGCACACCTGGTTTGTTGAGGAGACACCGAAGCTCGTATTCCACGTCAGCCTGCCTTTCTTCCAGATGCTGCTGCTTCACCCTGTCAAGAAAATAGACCACTTTTACCCTGTAAAATATTTCCAACAAGCCAAACTCATAAAACTTTGAGGATGCGTGAATTATCTATCAGCATGACGTACGTGTACACCAGCTCGGCCTCTCGGCGTACCAGTAGATGTTTCTCGTGAATCAGAGTGAACCAGTCTACAAGCAGCCGCTCCTCCTCTTCCTCTGTAACAAATACATCCGGAAACATGAACAGCTGAAAACACTACGGAAGAGACTCACTCAATTGCTAAACCAATTAATCCTATCAGGGTCGCCGTGAGGCTGGAGCCTATCTTAACCAACACTGAGTGAAAGCAGGGTACATCCTGACGAGCTCACCAGACTACTGCAGGGCAATTTAGAACAGCCGATTGGCCTAATAAATAATAGGAAGCCCACACAAGCATTGGGAAAACATGGGAACTACACACTGAATCGCCTTTAAGGTCTGGACCCGGGACGTTCTTGCTGTGAGACGAACTTGCTAACTAACACACCATCGTGACGCCCTTACATTGCACTTTCATCCTAATAATACGGTTTGTGTCTTATCTTGTGCTTTGGTTGCACTCGTTTCTCCGTCTCCCCCAGAACAATTAATAATTTCACAAACGGATCAAGCTTCAGGACAAAGGTTCCTCACCGTTAGAGCACTCTCGGAGTCTCTGCTCCAGCTCCACTCCTCTCTGCTCTAGCTCATCCAACTGTCTCTCAAGTGTCCCCATCTCAACATGGATGTCTTCAACAGGGATGTACTGGTCTGACTGCACCTGCGCAGTCGCCGTCAGAGTAATTAGAAGTGAGCAGGACAACTCGTGTTCCATGTGTTGGTATTTCAAACACAAAAGATAAACGGTACCTTGCGTTTGATGAGAGGGAAGCCGTGTCCAGGGGCAGGAGGGCGGGCGGGTCGAGGGCCTTTGGGAGGTCTGGACTGTGGGGAGGTGGTCGTTGGGGCGGCTTTCCGATTAAAAGGATTTACTCGCTAGGCAAAACAAGAGTGGTGCAACATGGGAAAGAATGTAAATGAGGAAAGTAAGAGGAAAAGGAAGAGTGGAACAGAGGAATGGAGACATTTTAATAGGAAGAAGGCAGAGATGACGATGATGGTGGTTGGCCAAGAGGCACACCCACATTATCCTACACATCCTTAAAACGGTTTGCTAGCATGAGGTCATGGTAACCTTTAAAACAAATCTGTTATGTTTAACCTCAACCTCCTGATTGATTTTCATGATTAGGTAGAAATTATTACACAAAACATTTCATCCAGAATTTTATACAAAATATATAAATAAAACACATACATTCTTTATAAGGAATCAAAATGTTTAATATTTTATTATATAATTTAATTGTAAGAGATTTGTGTGTGTGTGCATATATATGGTTATGGTTTATATTGTATTATTTATTAATTAGGTTACTTTATTGTTTAATTGTTAGTTAATTTTATTATCATATATTGGTATTTGTTTTAGTTATCTTTATCCCATTATTTCTTGAAAATAATTGTGTAGAATTGCACATGTTTTGGGGTATGAGGGGTGTACGAGGGGGAGACCTTACCCGGGAAGCGGGTACATTATTAATGATTAATAATTGATACAATATGGGACCAAATAAGATTCTTCTTCTTCACACCCTTTATCGAATATGTTACAGTTAAAAATGTAACTTGTTTCATTCTTTTCAGTGTTTATTATTATTATTAGTAGTAGTAGTATTACTTTAATTATTATTTTCTTTTGTCTTTGTTTAAGTTTTGATTTATTTTATTCTTTTTTTTTGTTTTTTTAATACATATTTTCAGCCTCCTCATGAATCCTGCCATCTCCTTTTTTGGTCAAAATGATATGTTCTGAATGTCATACACACACACACACACACACACAAACACACACACACACACACACACACATCTGTCTGTTATCGACGGAGGAGACAGCTAAAGCTGTTCTTGCAGACAAAGAGGCGGGAGAGAGTAGCAGTGACGAAGAGGAGGAAGTGGTGTCAAGACCGAAAGAGACAGTCTCTTGACACCCTCATAGCTTACACTGATGCCACTAAGAACCGTGAAATTCAGAGTTATTAATAACATTTGCACACTAAGAGAACTAATCATTTGTGAACAGTATAATGGAGGCAAGCAGTTAAAGCGGGATGCATTTCTCAAAACGTAGAACCACTCCTGAACCGCAGCCAGGCTCATCACCATCTCTATCACCACAGACTGGCACCAGTTTGAGCACTGATACAGACAGAACCAGCAGGGCCTTACTGGAGTATACCTGCTCCTCTGATTCTGAGTAATCGTGGCAAAAATAACCCTCATCTCCCTCCACATAAGGAAAATAAAATTGTATTTTCATATTTATTTACATTAGTATTTAATGTACTTACCTATTTATGGTGGTCGTTATGCTGCTTGTCATGTGTACGATACTTGGGTAGCACTTTTATGGACCTTAGTGGTGTTTTTCCTTGTATTTGCATTATTTTAACCCCCTTTCCACAAACATTTCACATCAACCGCCTATTCCCGCCAAAATATCCACAATATTCATGTGTGTGTGTGTGTGTGTGTGTGTGTGACTATGATTATGTCACTCCTGAAAATTTTTTTTGTAGCTTAGTGGTTAGGACGATGGATCACTGATCCAAAGGTCAGCGGTTCAATCCTCATTATCACCTCTGTTGGGCCCTTGTGCAAAGCCCTTAACCCTCAATTGCTCAGTTGTATAAAAAATTATAATCGTAAGTCAGTCTGGATAAGAGCGTCTGCCAAATGATGTAAATGTTTCATAAGAAGGCTGACGATATTCCAAAATCGAAAATTACTCATATGCATACACACAAATTATATACCTCTGTAATTAAGATTTTATTACAAATATCAATTCTATCGTAAATAGAAGAGAGATTATATTTGGATTATATTACAAATATTATCAATCCTTTACCCGTTTTGATGCAGTGAGTAGCTTCTCATTCGTTAAACAGCCATGTCATAATCTAATATAATCTCACACACACAAAATATATATCTCGTAAATGAATAAATTATATTAGATCATTACATGGTGGTTTAAGAATAAAAGTATTTGTTTATTGAAATACAAATCGCAACTTTTTTTAGACTTTGAGTTTCACTTTGGGTCTCATACGGAAACTCACACTTTTAATCCCACTTCCTGGTGTCACCCAGAATAGGATGGGTTCCCGTTTTAAACATGGTTTCGATTCACAGATTCAGGCCGCTGATTTCTCCAGAGCCATTTCGCAATATGAAGTGATTATGAATCATGTCTATGAGTGCTGTGTGCATCTCACATGATGTGGATTGGTTCATTTTGGGTACTTTAACATTATGTGAATTCAAACTATGCAAATTGCATTTGATAACTCCTCACCTTATTGGGCGTGCTCTGCTGTGACGACGGAGAACCAATCAGAGGACTCGGAGCAGCTGGTGGGCGGGGAGGGGGCGGTCTCAGCACCTTGCTCTCTGCGCTCCTGTTTACCTCTGGAGTGGCCGGCGCCGAGCAGGTATTACTGTGGGGCTGGGAGTGGGACGGACCAGGCGAGGGATTCGACTTGGGGTCAGATGAAAGGGCCGAAGGGGACGAACTAGGACTGTTAATCGATGGTTCTGACACACTTTTGGTGAACAAATGCTCCTGTTCGGTAATGGATCGCCTTGGGGAAGCAGAGGCGGTGGCGGCTGTTCGGGAGAAGCCGTGGTCTGACGAAGAGGAGGAGAGGCTCTCGGTGCTCAGGGCTGGAGAGGGACAGGCAGAGGAAGACTGAGAAGAAGGAAGAGCTGGAGGAAGAGCAGGCGGGAAATAAAATGCAAGCGGAAATGGACAGAACAAGAACATACCGAGTGAGGGACAACAGGAGAAGCACGGGACTTATGGACACACACAGTAACAAATAGCAACACTTTCTATCAGGCCAGTATTCATCAAACTTTTATAAAGGTGTAATAAAGCACGTCATTCATAAATCATGGATGCGTGATCCAGACTTGGGGTCAGTAACAGTCACTGACCTGAAGAGACAGATTTAGGGGCCCTGGGCGCTGGTCGTTTTTTTCTCCCGCCACTTCCTGGACTCTCGGTGTGGGTGGCGCTCTCTGTGGTGCCCTCGGCAGTCTGGGAAATTGCGTACCATGGATGGACTGCGACCACAGTAGACGCGACTGGCGCTTCTGCGGATCCGGCCTCTGCGTCCTCGTTGTCGTCATCGTCGAAAGGATTAGGGGGCGTGGCCGGACGAGTTTCCTCTTCGATCTTGGCAGGGGTGGATGCCGGATGTGGAGGAGTGGCTATGGGTCTGGGTGGAGGAGGAGCCAACTTTTTCTTGGACTCTTGTTTGACAAGAGCCAGCCAGGGAGGGTCTTTGGGTTTGAGGGTGTCACTAGATTGAATGGAACTGATTAGGAGGTGGGGCGATGGCGGTCGGGGAGATGACACACAGTGACACATGAAGACATTCATAAACAGGAAGACAGACAGACGGACAGTGGATCTCAGGATGAATGGGAAGGGATGAGACTTACCTTGCAGGTGACTGGGATCTTTCACGTGGAACTGGTCTGTGATCGCCTTCATTTTCTAGGTCAGAAAGATAGAATGGACGAGATCAAGAGCCTGACAACGCAAGGGATGGCATACTCTCTACTCTGGACGAAGAAGAACTCCGGGTGAACACAGGGTACACCCTGAGCAGCTTGCCCGTCCACTGCAGGGCCAATAAACAAACACACACACTCACACACACACACACACACACACACACACACACACACACACACACACACACACAACCAGTCTCACTCACACCTGGGGCAATTTGGAACGGGCAGTTATGTGCAGGGATGTACATGTTTTAGGACTGTGGGAGGAAACCTGAGTACACAGAGGAAACCGCGTGCACAGGAACAGAAACGCCCTCACGGAGCCCAGGACCGAATTGCAAGGTGATCTAGTGTTGCCGCAAGGGAACCCTATTTATTTGGTACCTACGGTGGTTCAAGTACAACCATACTTCCGTCTAACGACTAACAACAGTGAGTAACCCAATACATAAACAAAACAAATTCAACATGCATGAAAACACCCACCACTGACTGCTAGACTCTGCAAGGGTCTCGGTGGGCGTGGCCTGGGTACAGGACGAGCACTAGGGGAGGGGTCGGACACTTTTCTAGGGGCAGGAACTGGTCGACTCTCTTCTGCGGTGCTTCTTACTGGCGTTCGGGGAAGGTCACCATTAGTGGCTTCTGCAGCTGGCTGTTGCTGCTTTTCCTCCTTTAGCTCCTCCTCTTCATCAGATTCATCAAAAGGATTAGGTGGACTCGGAGGGCAGGGTTCTGCCTGTTCTTTCTCGCTATCCTCAAATTCCTCTCTTATCTCTTGCCCTCCTTTTTCACTCTCCTGGCTTCCTCCCTCAAAAGACGGTGTTCTGGGCGAGTTATCAGATGGAGTGCTGTGTTCGTTGGCATCGGAACGATCTGGCAGTGCGTTCTGCAGACGTTCCGCACTCGGAGGGGATTCAGGGCTAGCGTTTGATAATACCGGGCTGAGCTGCTTGCTCAGATCTGGACGTCCGTTCTGGTTGTTTGAAGATTTCCTGCTGAAGTGGTGCGTGCACACCAGGGATCCTGAATCTCCCATGAGCTTGTAAGAACCAGGCAATAACGTGCTGCTGCATTCCATACACCTGGAATTTAAACACGGGGATCACAGGCTTTATCAGTTCACCCATAAAAGTTCAGAACATTTACTTTGCGGAATTTTGTATTCCTTTAAAACGGTAAACTATTTAAAAAAAAAAACAAAAACAGACTTTACCTTACCCCATGATTAATAATAATAATAATATACATACATGTAAATATATATTAATTTTGGGAACTGTGATGGCTTAGTGGTTAAGGTGGCTCCAAAGGTCAGGGGTTCAAGCCCCACTACGACTAAGTTGCCTTTGTTTGGGCCCTTGAGCAAGACCCTCAACCCCCTGTTCAGTTGTATAAAAACATAAATGTAAGTTAAGAACGACTGCTAAATACCATCAAAGTGAATTAAAAATTAAAAAAAAAAACATTTCAATTAATAATAATAATGAAACTGAAACCCAAAACACAGAGGCTCATACACCACTGCTCAGACTCGCGCAGAATAAAAATCACACACAATCTAACTCAGGTAGGCAGACAAACGTTCACCGAACAAAACAACAAGAAACATTAACGGGGGGCACAGAACATGAACTTGTTAAACGGACAATTCTATCTCTAGTGATCTCTATCATATCTATATATTTATAGAGAAATCAAAACAAAACACAGATTTATTAATGAAACCAATAAGCATTAGTAGTCCGACTATCTGACGTCTTACCTGAAACAGTTACGGTGGAAGAGTTTGCCGTCAACAAGGAACCTCTGCACCAGATGAACATGTTTCTCACAGGCAGCACATGTACTGCTCAGAGTGCTGCGTTGTGATTGGATGTCTGCATTCAGCTGTGAGTGGTACCAGTAAGGGGAAAGAGAACGGAGGGATGGAAGGGGCAAGAAGCATAAATGGATCAATATCTGAGTACAGAAGCTTTCTGTGTCTGTATACACTTCTGTCTGCTATTTAATAAATCATAAAATACATAAAAGTCATGATTTAGTGCCTCGAATAAAAGCGTACAAGAATTCGGTTGCAAGATAAAAAGTTAAATTAAGGGCTTAACGCTAAAAAGTCTAAAGATCATCAACCCCAGCTGGGTTAATACCTAAGTACAGGGTCACATGAGGTCAAAGACTATTAGGAAAAGGAAGAGAAAGGGCGGAGAACAAAACAATTCCATTGGGAGAAAGCTGAGAATAACGTCAGGAACACGGAAGAAGGTCCAGAGAGGATGTTCTCTTGTAAACAATCCTGCAAAACAGACCGATGTCCTTCTACTCTCTTCTCTAAGTCATTCCACAAAACATGTGTGTTGATTTGAGCGTGGGGGCCGGTCACTGTGTCAATCCACAGGTTTTGTTAAAGGAACAGGGATCCCTGGGGCAGGCAGTGCAAATTAAGGGGTGATCACAGCAGAGGTGCGATACGAAAGCGACTGACGCAAATTGATTTTGTTGTTTTCTTTTAGCAAATTTTTTAATTTGTGTCCGGATTTTTTGCGACTTCACATGCAAGCAATTATTTTGTGGCTTAAACATGCATATTGCCCAAAAGTAACGCGACAATTCGTGCAACTGATTTGTGAGTAATTTGTGATTTGTTTGACGTTTGGCGAAAAAAACTAAATAAAAAAAAACAAATCTGTCTTAAATCAGTCGCTTTTGTTATTGTTTGTGCACGTTTTTAGCACAAACAAAATGTGAATAAGATAAAAATGATGACAAAATGTACAGAATGTGGCAGAAACTTTCCATGTGGAAATCTACAACTTGTTGCTTTTCCTTGCGAACAAAAAACGAACAATTTGCAAGCAAAACAACGACTTTGCGACTTTTTGCGACATGTGCAGACCACTCAGAGCCGTGTTTTGCGACATTCGCGGAAATTTCAAACAGGTGTGAAATTGCGTGCGGTGAGTTCATGCACTAGGCGACCACCACGATAAAAAAATGCAACTCCACGAAAGTCGCACGACAAATTAGAGAATGAAAAACAATCAGTCGCTTTTCAATCGCACCTCTACTGTGATGACCCCCTTAGGCTTGACTAAAAATCCCATATTCAAGACATCTGTTTCATTTTATTGTGATATGTTGTAATTTCTTTTTTTTTGCACTGTCCCCAATAAACAAACAAACAAATAAATAAATAAAGGCGTGCGAGCTGAATATCTCAGAGTATGAGAGTTAGTACTGAGCCCCTCAGGCTAGTGTGATTTGGTAGCTGATCATGGTAGAGGCCCGGCAACACCGGTTTATCGGGGTGTAACCAAAAAAACCCAAAAAAGTCTTCCTACACGATTCACATCAGATGCCACCTGATTGGCTTTCTGTACTCCTGTGACGGCAATAAGAAATACTCCAGACCCTGAAACAGAATCACGTGACTGACTATTGCCGAGTAAACACTTTTTGCACCAAATATGATTTTTGTATCGGATTGTCAGCCTTATTTCTCATTTTTGGGACATGGATTTCTGGAACAGGTTACAGGTACAGGCATGTCTGCTGTCCTGCTGTGTCCCGACTCTTGTGGAACGTGTCGAGCGCAGACACATCTCCGTATCCTTTAACTGAAACTCTGAATGCTTATACACGGCATGCCAAATACTGATCCATTTGTCCATAGAAAAATATTTTAACCATGCAGAAGAAACACGCTGCACTCCTGCCGTTCCCCACACCCTGAGCGACCGGATTCATTAGTGCACAAGGCTTTCAGGATGCATTAATGCTGAGTGAGGACATGGACGTGGGCCAAATTTGGGCTCTGTCTCTCTCTCACGCTCTCTTTCCTGGGACATGCTTCAAAAGGTTCTTAGAGAATTATAATTCTGCTCTTTTCGCTCCTTTGTTACATTTACTTTGGAACCTTTTTTCATAAGAACACAGAAACAGACATATAGTCCTATATGACTGGGGGCAGCCGTGGCCTAAAGATTAGAGAAGCTGGTTTGGGACCGAAAGGCCGCTGAACCAGCAGGAAAATAAGTGTGGCGGCAGGGCGGAGAGGACACTCACAGCTGAAGTGCCCTTGAGCAAGGCACTTATACCCCAGCTGCTCTCCAGGAGCCAGAGTGCTGCAAGCCACTGCTCCGAGAGTGTGTATTTAAATGCAGAGCCAGATGTTCTTCCTGTGCGTGCGTGGGTTTCCTCCAGGCACTCCGGTTTCCTCCGACAGTCCAAAAACATGCACAGTAGGCTGATCGGTCGTTCCGAATCACCCCAAGTGTGACAATGAGGATGAATGGCTGTATGTGCGGCGAGCCGTTCAGGGTGTACTCTGCCCTCTCGCCCATAGCCGGCTGAGATGGGCGCCGGCCTCCCTGCGACCCTAATTAGGATTAAGTTACTTAGAAGATGAATGATTGGATATTATGATTATACTGCAGGTGCCTACCTCAGATGGCACGGTTTTGTCTTCTAGAGGTGCGGGTGGTTTCTTTATTGCTGGCTCAATATGACCGGAACTGCCTGGTCTCTTCATACAGGGAGGATTAGCTGTGGAGAGAAAAACAGATTTGTCTTAATTTGCACCCAGTTTTAAAAAAAAGTAGAAGAAGAAGAAGAAGAAGAAGAAGAAATCTCCCTAAGCACATTCCACTACATGTGCCAGAAAGGAAATTAGAATGGCTCAGCACCAGCAGTTCTCAAAATACACTTATTTTAATTTGGTAAGGATTAATATCAAATCACTTGAAATAAAAAATATTAAATTGTTTTATTATTATTATTATTATTATTATAATTAATTAAAGTTCTTTAAATACACAGAGCATAAATTCATTAATTCGCAGAGCCGCTTAATCCTATTAGGGTTACTGGGAGGCTGGAGTCTAGCTCAGCCGACTTGGTGCAAAGGTGGGGTACACCATGAACAGCTCGCCAATCCATTGTATAGCACTATACTACTGTATAACACACTCAACCATTCA
>JBCNYG010000019.1:4578922-4591302 GCA_039654305.1 Porochilus rendahli
TTTACTTATTTTATTTTATTATTTCCAGCCCCCCTTGTAATTTAAAATCCCTTATAGTTCCAGTTATTGTTCTTTTTTGTTCTATTCTTGGACAGTCGTACTAAGCATTTCACTGCATATTGTACTGTGTATAATTTGTATGTGATGAATAAAATTTGAATTGAATTGAATTGAAAATTCTATACTGTACGTTTTGGTTTCATGATGAAATATTGTCTCTTAAGCACCAGTCACACCTTGCCTTGCCATACCATAAACCAGGGGTTGCCCAATCCTGCTCCTGGAGACCTACCTTCCTGACGACTTTATCTCTAACCCTAATGTTGCCCATATGACTCATCCATTCAATCATTCCAAGTCTTGAGTCTTCATTTCAAAGTCTTAAGCCTTGATTAGATTATTAGATGGTCAAGTGAACATGATTAGGGTGGGAGCAAAGGTCTTCAGGAGGATGGATCTCCAGGAGCAGGATCTGGCACCCCTGCCATAAACAGACATTCAATGGTTGGAAATTTTGTAGAAGGAAATTGTACAGTTGTCTCCTTTGCTGCTGTAGGCTCTCACGAATGAGTATGGAGCGGGTAAAATGCACATTGTCCGCACACTTACCGAACAATTACTACCAAGCAATAGACAAGATATGCATGCAAACAGAAAGTATTTTCCCCTCCATGAATGTCCGTTAACAATAAAGGTCATGCATTCATTTATTTTCAGAACCGCTTAATCCTAAATAGGGTCGCAAGGAGGCTGGCGCCCCGCTCAGCCGACTCAGACGTCTGGCAACAGCTCGGCAGGCCATCGCAGGTAAACGGCAAGCTGTATAATAGAAATACAGCACCAGAGTCACTAACCACTCATTTTAGGAACCGATTAATCCTACTAGGGTCATGGGGAGGCTGGGGCCTATCTCAGCTGGCACTGGGCGAAGGCGAGACACACCCTTTCATTGCCGAGCCAACACTCTCAGCTAGTGGGAATCCGCAAATTAGCCTAACATGCATGTCTTTGGACTCTAGGAGGAAACTGGAGTACCCAGGGGAAACCGTCATGGCCGACATGCAAGTGCAGGGAGAAATTGAACCCAAGGCCTTCTTGCTATGAGGTGGACGTGTGTACACCCAGTTGTAGGAGAATAACTTTCCTCGCTGTAGTCCTTTATGAAGTTCACCTTGTGGCCAAAGTGGATAAATGAATGAAAATAGTTTTCACTGTTGTGTTGTTGTTGTTGTTTTTCTTTTTTAAACGAACACATCACAGTATTTCATGCTTAAGACTATGAACCAGTCACACCCTACGTGACTCAGTCCTCTTTCTCTGAGTCATGCTCCACATTCAAGCAGGAGAATCTCAGCACAAGTGAGCAGCCTAGGGAACCTAAACAAAAATCAACACCACGCAAAGTATCGCGAGACATGCGCCTGATCTGCTCGGGAATCTCGCGAGAACACCCTGACACTTGGCGGGGAATCTCGCGAGAACACCCTAACAATTGGCATGAAATCTCGCGAGAGTTGCACTGCACTTGGAAAGGAATCACCGAAAGATGGCGGCTCCGCCTGATGAGGGGAGTTTGGAGTCTCGCATCAGTAAGTCAAGCACAGTTTTAACCATAAGGCTTAATAATGCACGGAAGACACCTTAAAAGACACAAATACAAATATTTGTACTTATAAACATAGAGCTTTGTTGTTAGTTATCGCTAACTATCCAAGACTGGAAGCTAAGCTAGGAAGAAAACTAGCTTGGCAGTTTGTTTGCAAGCTAAGCTAAGCTAAACATGCTAGCCAATTAGCATGCTTAATCAAGTTAATGCGTATTTTTATTTCTTAAAAGCGTTGTTTAGCGTTAAAAGACTTTATTTTGCGTTAAAACTGTGTGTTTAATATCTAATTTCTGTGCTGACATTTTGATAAAAGGTTGTTTAGCTTACTACGCTAGCCACCAGCGCTGTCACTACAAGTGTAAGTTAATAGCAGGGATCATTTCACCTGACATGCTAACTAGTCTTCTAACTAGCTGTCAAATTAAAATGTCAACAAACCTGCGTCGTGTGAATAACAAGCCGTGTGTTTGACGAACTAGTCAGTAAAACTAGTCCATATAAACCTCTTTAAAACAAAAGCTTTTCTTGTATATACCCAGAAAAACAAATAAGGACAACTGCAAATTTTTGTGTCTTGGGGTTTTACTATTTGTAGGTATGTGTGAACACAAACACTTGTTTTATTCCGTAAATTCCTTTTAAAATATTGTTTCTTAAGGCATTTAATTGCAGGAAATGACAGCTGGTCATGAAAGAAAGATGTTTTTACACTTTAAATAATTCAAAGAAATAAAGGTCATAGTCAATATTAAATCCAATTTAAAAGAAAATATTGTACCTTTGGTGGTCGCTGTATTACCAAGGACTAAAATCCCCCCATATGGGTGTTGAATGTTGTCTCAAATCGCTTCAACAAGCGAAATAGTGTCTCTAAAGTGCTAGTCGAAAAAAAAAATTGAAAGTCTAAATATTTGCTCGGTGTTACTTTTATCATGGTATATTACCAGCACGTATAACAGTATGACTTAAAGTAAAGCGCAGAACGAAGCAAAATTTCTCAATCATGCAGCTTGTTTATTTGTATTAAACCTAGTTTTGTGGTAAGGTGGCGCAAACGTCGGCACGTTCTGTTCAGAAATCTTGGAAACATTTTTTTTGTGTTCCTGAGTTGGCAAAACATTAGCTACATAAGCTATTTTGGATTTACCGTCACACTCATTTCTAGCAGCATTCTTGCCCTCAGAGTCTCTAGAATGTAACATCTTACTGTCTCCACAAGACTCCTCCCTCCCTGGTTTAAACAGGTAGGGATTTACACCCATTTCCTAGCCATAGATCTGCTTGTTTACTTGCACAGGGCAACCACGCCCAACAAGCTCACGTCACCTCGGGGAAAAAACAACTGCTAACCATTGGTTCAGCCCCTGCTAGTAATCCACAGGAACATCAATTATGGTCATTTATGTTTAAATAACCATCTGTATCGCTTAAAGGTGTGACATGCACATATGTTGTAAGGATAACCAGAAGCGGTACTCTTTAATATCTTTTGAGTGTCCATATTCCTCTAGACATTCCAGACGTTTTTATTGGGGTTAACGTTTGCAGATTGGGCTGGTCATGACCGAGACATCTCGCCTTAAACTGGCCGTATTTAATTGGAGGTATTTCATAACAACACCGGAATGCTCATAATTCTGCTATCTTTTGAAATCAGGCGTGTTCGTCTTCATGGTGCATTTTAAAAGCAACACCTTATGCTTGTATGTCCACATTCGCTAATCATGATGCAAGGCAGCACGTCATCGCACTGTCGATGGGGACATTGGTACCTGTCAGGAAGGGAAATAATCAGTTCTGATTTCTGCCCAATGATTCGCTGCTTCTTTATAATTTCTTTTCAGCTTTACCTCCTACACAAGATGTCAGTAGCAGTCATTGAGAATGCCCTGAGACAGACAGGAAGACAGAAACGTCTACATAAGTACAAATGTTGTCTAATTAGCATATCTAAATAGATTGACAGTTTGGCTTGTGTGCTTTGAATGCAAGATCTGCTTAGTGTTTGGAAAGATTAAGCACTCATGAATGATGGTGCCTGTTTTGAGCTTCATTGTATGTATGTGAGGAATAATTTTTATGGCTGTGATGAGACACCAAACAAGCCACCCCCACCCCACCCCCTCATTCGTTCGTTCGTTCGTTCGTTTGCGAAACGAGTTCCAACTGATGGGTAGAAGAAATGTTCACTCCCATAACAAAGGGTGTGTACAGGGGTTAGCTTTGAGTAAATGCACTTTTCCCACTAAGAGAGACCAGTTACATAATATTTTGAAATGGAAATATGTACACGTTAACAACAAATCCCTCTTTCCAAGGGACTAATTTTGTTTGTTTTTAAGGATTGTTGTTTAAAAAGTTTTTATTTTTTTTAGAATAGAACAAAAAGGAGCATAAAAATATAAGTCAATATCATCCAGTGCAAAAAAATTTGCACGAAGTACAAGACCTTACATTATTAGAAACATGATAAATAATTTCAAACATGTAAACATAAATATCAGTACGCCCGCGGGTGGTTTGCCCACTCGCCCACAATTGATATTCTTCATATAACGGATGTTTAGTGTTGTTACAGTCACGTATGATTTTCTTTACCATTCACAACTTTTCCTTTTTATAGAATAATATATTTATTTTCATTCTCATTTTAAATATACGCTCTGTTTATTCCCAGACAAAAGGCGCCTCTTGGGGATCCTCAGGGTGAAACTTCAAGGTCGTTGAGGGAGGTGTAAATGTTGTCCGATTGAGAAAAAAATTCACAGGGAGTTTTTTCAGGGGTTGGAGCTTAGACTTTCTGACTTTGGATTTTTAAGGACCACCCTACCGAGCACTCTAGAAAGGTCTAGTGTCCGACAAATAAAATAAAAGTTTTATGACAAATGTCTCCAGTGTTAATCGTTACACTTGTGATTGTGCACAAGGTTAAACACTCAGTATCATTAGAAGAGTTATTGTAGTGCTTCTATGGCCCTTCAAACCAGAGCACGGATTTGAAGTAAAGCCTGCAGTTTAACAGTGAATTCTGGGTATGCTTCTGACTTGCAGACAAAGCGACCAACCCTCTAAACCGAGAGACTGACTGGGAAAGCATTCAAGCTTTCTGTGAGCAGCTCAGCAATGAACCAGAAGGGTGAGTTCCACTTTTGGTGATTCCTAGTGCTCTGTAGCATTTGGTGTTAGTGCCTGTAGGCTAAAATTCTAAGCTTCCATTATACAGAATACAATTTACCATTTTGGCTGAAAGTATACCAAGCATGTGGCATGTAAACTTTTCAGTTCAGAAATGAGGTAATGTGGTAGAGAATAATATATAACATGAATGGAATGGATTTTATGCTATTACGTTTATATATAATAGCATAAAATCCATTCCTTAAACAACAATCACCTATAAATATGATCTTGGAGCACAAGTACACTGTACAGTGAAGGTTTATAGACGTCTGACCATCAGACCCATATGGAGCATCTTCTCAAAGTTTGGTGGCACAAAGTTAAAAGCACATATTTGTGCAGAAGGTCTTCATCTGCTGTTGGCTTACAATTTCCCTTCACTACATCTAAGAGGCTCAAACCAGTTCTAGCATGGCCGTCTCTCCCCAAACGCCCCCCACTCCCCCCATATAGGAGAATGAGAATCGCTTGCACCACTGAATATGTTTGGGATGAAGTAGAGTACCAACTGCCCCCAGTGTCCCCGCCTGACATCGTTGCCTGACCTTGATGATGCTCTTGTGGATGAGTAATCACAATTTCCCCACAGTCACACTCCAAAATCTAATATGGCTTCCCTGAAGAGAAGAATTTATTATAATAGCAAAGAGAAGGGAAACCTGGAGCCCAGTGATTAAGAAACAAATATGAGTGTTATGGTGAAGTGTCTATTAACTTGTTTGGGTGTTAATTTCAATCTACAGAAATCTACAGGTTTTTAACAGGTTGTTTAACATTGTGAGATGGACCGTTTGGAGGTGTGATATTATAGCAGCCCTAGCAAGGACCAAGGGTGCTTTCTACATTTTCCAGCTTGGTAGAGGTTTGCACTTTCCTGGTGCTCTTGTTTTAGAAATAATAACTTGTAGATTTATAGAATGTTCAGTAAAACAACTTTTTGAAAAACGACTTATTTGAAATTTTGACACCCCTTATTTACCTTTCTGTGAAAGCTTGTCTTCCGAATTTTCTACACTCTTCAGAAGGGAAAAAAATCAAGACGGGGCTTTAACAATATTCCACCAGGCACAGCTTGGTGCCAAGACTTCAGCATCAACACTATGAATCTTTTAGACATGTTTACAGATGATATATTGAGCAGATATAAAAAGTAATTCCTTCACCAAAACACCCCCCCACCCCCATGTTAGTAAGGTCAAACATTTTTCATGTTATTTTTGTAAACAAAGTCCTCTCTGTGGAAGACGTTCCCATATGCTGACGCTGGAGACATCAAATAAGCGTCTCCTTATCGAAGAAGCGTATTATATCAGCAATTAGATGTTTTCTTTTTGTTAAGTAACTTCATGTTTATGGTCTGGGGGAAGTTTAGCACACAAAACAATGTACACGTTATTATTTATTCATATAAATGTGCTACTCTTGTAATAAGAGTCACGTATATGCCCTATTTGTAAGCAGTTTCATAACTTTTGACTTTTAATCTGTTTAATCTGTATTGGAATACATGTTGAGATGTTTCTCTTTCTTACAGTCCACAGCTGGCCACCAGGCTTCTGGCCCATAAGATCCAGTCACCGCAGGAATGGGAAGCCATGCAGGCCCTCACAGTAAGATCATTCAGCTGTGGTAGATATAAGTACTTCTTAAAGCTCAGATATCATCCTTAAATTTTCATATCGGCCACCAGAAAAGTAAGATGAGAAAAGAAACTCCAGATCTCCTGGAACCTGCTTCCCCACCTCCCCCGAAAAGTTGCTTTTGAGGGCCGTGTGCTGAACAGCCTGTTTGGCTTCCTCCTCACATTTATGATGTTTTGCCACACTGCGCCGTTCTCAGCTCGGATTGGTTTGACCTTTCTAAGGGTGCAGTGGGGGAAGTTTCAAAAAGACACTAGTGTGCCCAGTTTAAGTGCAAAATCACAATTTTTGGCAAAATGCCAAAGTCCCAGCAACACAACAATTTAGTCTGAACAGAAGAATCGAGGAGGAGTTTTCAGTGAGACTGAAGGCATTGAAATATGAATCATACTGATTCTTTTATAGCTTTAAAACTTTAAAGCGCTCTCCTGAAAATTCACAAAAAATGGACGTAGCCCACTGTTGCTCTAAGGGGCTCATATCATGTGTGGAATAATTTGACTGCATGTCACATAATGAACTGTGTAATGGTTTCACCTACCAGTTTTTACCTGCTGTTACTCAAATTGCCTGAAATCACGGTCACTTATGTCGCATATACAAAGGTTGCATGGCTTCAGACTAGCTCATTATGCCCTCAGATTACACGTTACATCAAGCTGTTGAGGTTGAGAAATCATCTAATCCATAGCAATATTCCCCAAGCATAAATATTTTAAATATAGGAAGGAAGATTCAGTCTCAGCTTTGAAGCTTTAGATCACGACCACTCCCTTAATTAAATCTCTCAGCAAGCCCTTAAGCCTTCCTGTTAATCCTCCTGAATGTGAAAGAGAGTGGCTCTGATTAACAGTAGCTTTCAAACGGACATTTGAAGAAGACATTATGTGTGTGAAGGTTCTGGAGACATGTATGAAGAACTGTGGCAAGAGGTTCCACAACGAAGTGGGAAAGTTCCGCTTTCTCAATGAGCTCATCAAGGTGGTTTCTCCAAAGGTACGTCTTAAGTTATTTTCACAGGTGTTGGGATTTTTCTGCTTGTACTGGTTATTTGTGACTGGGTTAGACATCGATTGGAAGGATTTCCTGTGCTCTGTTCCAGTACCTGGGCTCTCGAGCTCCAGAACCGGTGAAGAAGAAAGTACTAGAAATGATGTACAGCTGGACTGTAGGGTTTCCTGAAGAGACCAAAATATCTGATGCCTATCAGATGCTGAAGAAACAAGGTGAGCAGGGAAGAGGTGTTTACTGTACAGAATTATCAGTTTAAACTTCACTCAGCTACATTTTTCACATTTTGAATTTAGAGTTTGCCGTTTATTTTTTTAAATCTTTGGTCGCAGCCGTCTGCGATCGGGAGTCCATGGGAGTTAATTGGCCGAGCTCTCCCGGGAGGGAGGGATGAGGTACAGTCCCCTGTCACTCACAGCCAATCCATGAGCAAACAAAAGGGGTGGATACCACTTTCCCTCTGAGGTGTTTTCTAAACGCGCAGCAGTTCGTCAAGACGCAGGTGACAGCGTCACATTTCACGGAGGGGGCATGTGCATGCATGTGAGGCAACACTTGATGGGTGGGAATTGGAGAAGACAAAGATTATTCATTAATTCAAACTTTGTTTTTAATGGGAAAAAGAAATTGTGGAGAATTGTTTGTCAGAGAATTTGGCTGTCTCAGTCCAGTCTACACGGAGCAGGTCATCATTTATTCATCATTTTAATTGAAATATAAAATAAAACCAAGCCATCTAGTCTAAAACTAAATCTAGTTTTAGTTTTGTTCCTTGTAGTATATAGTGTTTACAAAAATCCTTTAATGGATCACAATTTACTTACATTTGTATGAGTAAACTAGAATCAGACGCAGTTTGCTACATAGTGCTTCCCTCAGCCCAAAGCACATCGCCTGACCTACCTCTTTAAATATGTTAAAATATGTACGAAATAAACAACAAAAATCTTGTTAAAATCTTGTTAAAGAGACATTGTCACATGATTTTTTTTTTTACACCAGTTCATGTGTGTTTCATTATTTAAAAGAAAAATGTCCGTTTAGTTTTCTTTTTGGTTGATGTTCCTGTGTAGTGTGTACTAAAACAGTTATTAAATGGAATATTCCTCCTATTCAGTGACTTCCACCTCGCCTTTGGTGAATTAGTAATCATTATATGGTGGACTTGGGGCGGCACTGTGGCATAGGTTAGCACATTAGCATGTTTGCCTCACAGCAAAAAGGTCCCCGGTTCGACTCCTGGGCTCGGAGTATTTTTGTGTGGATTTTATTACCTGCTTATTTACCTGCAGGTACTCCGGTTTCCTCCCACAGTCCAAAAACATGCTCACTAGGCTAAAATGGCTGTTCCAAATTGCCCCTAAGTGTGATAATGAGTGTGATGTTGTTTGTGTGGCCCTGTAATGGTCTGGCGAGCTGTTAAGGGTGTACCCATGCCTTTGAACAGATTGAGCTGAGATACGCTCCAGCCTCGCCTCGACCCTAATTAGGATTAAGCGGCTAAGAAAACGAATGAATGATTGTGAGTGTGCTGGTGCAGATCAGGGAATCACCTTCAGGAACCGAGTAAGGAGAAGCACAATGCTGTGTTTTCCCTTTTCTTGCAGTTATGTATAATCTTTATTTTGCAACCAGTGAGAAAGTCTTTTGTTGTGTACATCTCAGTGTGAAAGAGCCAGGCTTCATCTGAACAGCGCTGAGGTAATAACACACTGCTGCTGTATCGCTGAGGTGTGTGTTTCCTCTGCAGAGCAAGAATCAGAACCATGGCTGGTTATTTGAATTTGGAGAAATTAAATTTACAAACACTTTTTGTACACGTAAAGGTGCTGACCGACTGCATTTTTATTTATCTTAAACCTTGTCTCGTGATTAATGATAGTTTTTCATCAGCACCACCACAAAGACACCCCAGCTAATGTTCCGTGTGTTGCCTGGAGACAAAGAGTCCCTTGTTTCCCTTCCAGGTATTGTGAAACAGGACCCCATTCTTCTGGATGACAAGCCCCTCCCTCCTCCCCCTCCCAGACCCAAGAACGCCATCTTTGAGGATGAAGAGAAATCAAAGGTAAAAAAAAATAAAAAATTAAGAAGTTTATCCCTGCATTTCCTGAGCTGGCTGTTTGGGTCAGGTCAGTCAGATTAAGGCTGGAACTGATGAAAGGTGCTGCGACACAGTGTACGACTGGCCTTGATTCAGGTTTTCACTGGGGATGGTGCATTAAATAATTTTTTTCCCTGATTCATAAGTGTCATGTGACTTTCGAGGACAGTTCATGAATCAGCTTTGGTCACGATGGCAGCTCAGCGAATCACATGATAAGGCACGACCTCGGTTGCCATCGTTTTCATCACATGAATGGCCTAAATAAAGCTGCGAATTCCCCTTAAGAACAGCTCTGGTAATAAGTATCCTGATTAAACAAATAATAGGCATGAGATTCTATTGGTGGAATTCCTTCTCTCTTTTTTTTTTTTCTCCCCTTTTTGTTAGTCTCACATTTGGTTGAGTTGGTCTGACAGGCCAGCATCTGGCTTTCTCACCATTAATACGTTGTTTACTGGCAGAGCGCGTCCTGTTGTGATGCACGATTCGGTATTGGTCATCTTTAGAGCATAATCTGTGTGAATGTAATATGTTTGTTTTAAGATAAATGACCATAAAAAGCACAGAACTGGTCATTTTATCCCTTGGATTAATAGCAGCGTGCTCAACTATGAGCGTTAGCAGCTTAGCAGTCCTTACCCCTTGGATTTATTTTATATACATTATGAATGGCTACAGCTCACCCTACCCGCCTGTCGAAACCGGGTCGCCCTGATTTCATTTTTAGGGTCACAGACGTCAATTCATCAAAAATGCCCGTTAACGCTCTACAGGCTGCGGCGGATACACCTAGTGCTCTGTGACTACGAGGCGTCTCTAGTTGATTTTCAGTGATGACTGATTTGCTTGGTGAATAAAAGCTGCTGGAGTGTAAGGTGCTGCTTATGAAGTCCCGATGCTGTAGGTCTAGGAGTGTTGCCCAACAATCTAGATCCTTGGATTGAGCCAGCGAGGACTGGCCCATGCTAGGTTTCTTTATAAATGGCGTTTCCCTGCTGGATTACCATCCTTTCCTTAAAAGACCCATCTCATATTCTCTCCTTGTCTTACTTTCTTTGTAGATGCTGGCACGCTTACTCAACAGCACTCACCCGGAGGACCTGAGGGCAGCGAACAAACTTATTAAGGAAATGGTCCAGGAGGTGTGTGTGTGGGGTCACAGCCCATTTACTCTGTTCTCCCAGGCCCTGAATAACAAGTTGTATATTATGCATTAATGCGAACCCTGTTATTGTTTTTCCTGATGAACATCAGTGCTCATCGTGCTAACACTTTCAGTACATGATTTTTAAAATGAAACGCACACAGGTTTAATACCCCCTCGTTGCTTCCGTAGTGCTCAGCAGAACACTCTTTGCCCCAGGGGTGCTGTAATTGTTTATACACCTGGTGCACTACACCAGAACCAACTACTATTCTGGAGACAGGGTTTTATTTATTTCTATATTTTTAACTCGATCCTAAGTTATTAATGATAATTGTGGCTGCCATATAAACGTTTGTCCGCATACCTGAATTTTCCGAAACCACATTCCTAGACTCGTCCGACTGTCTGGAATATTTCCTAGATTATTATCTGTTGCATGTAGTAGATTGTTCACACTAGTTAAATTTCTCTAAACTTGATAGTCATAGTCCACTCCTAAAGCATTTTCATTCCGAATACTGACTCCTGGGTCATCCTGCAGGATCAGAAGCGCATGGAGAAGGTGTCGAAGAGAGTAAATGCTATTCAGGAAGTGAAGGAGAGTGTCAAGCTGCTCACACAGCTCCTAGCAGACTACAACAAAGAGACCAGCTCCCATGATAACGAGGAGCTCATCAAGGTACACACACACACACACACACACACACACACACACACACAGTACCAGGTTTACCGAGGTCCACTTTACATAAACCTCTTGCTTATGAAGATCCCAACTAACATGAGTGAATGGTTCCTGGGATAGAGGGATTTGTTTTGCCTGTGTTTTGTTGCCTCATGTTACCTATTTTTGTAGGATTTGTACCAGCGCTGTGAGAAGATGAGGCCCACGCTGTTCAGACTAGCCAGTGACACAGAAGACAACGATGAAGCTCTAGGTAAGAACCAGGAAAATATTCTGGTAGTGATACCCTATTACTCCTGAATTTAATTTTGGACAGTTCCTACCCTTCAGCCAGCTGTTCCCATACAGCATCCTTTCAAACTGCTGCTGGTAGGCTGGTGGAACACACTGACGAACGTGCTGTCTACCCTCTTCTGCATACATAAACTTACAGATGCCTGTGATTGGCTGGTGTCACTGTGATTCACAAGGAAAAGAGAGGGGGAGTTTCTCTTCCATTGTAGCCCTTTATTCCCTTGGCTCTGAGACACAGATGGCTGTTTAAACATCTCCAGATGAAAGGGGGAACACTTGAGTTGTGCCACCCAGGGGCTAATGTTACCAGCAGGTGGTCTAGGATCCTACTAGCTCAAGTTACTCTATATTAATAACCCCATTAGTAATTTATCATCTGTTTGGACTGTAGTACGTTCCGCTCCCTTACTCTTTACCAAACCTTCTAAAAGGGTTGCGTGGAGGCTGGAGCCTATCTCAGCCGACACTGGGCGAAGGTGGGGTACACCCAGAACAGTTCACCAGACTATCACAGGGCCAACACACAAAACCATTCACCTAGGGGCAATTTAGAACAGCCGATCTGCATGTCTTGACTGGGTGGATCCTGGGAAGGGTGGATCCAGTTCAAGTGGATTGAGGGGAATATGTCTAATATCTCTCTCTCTCTCTCTCTCTCTCTCTCTCACTCTCTCTCACTCTCTCTCACTCTCTCTCACTCTCACACTCTC
>JBCNYG010000019.1:4667074-4688427 GCA_039654305.1 Porochilus rendahli
CAGCCGATTAGCCTACTGTGCATGTTTTTGGACTGTGGGAGGAAACTGGAGTACCCGGAGGAAACCCACGCAAGCACCGGGAGAACATGCAAACTTCACACAGAAACGCCCAAGCTGGAAATCGAACCCAGGACCTTCTTGCTGTGAGTCGGATGTGCTAACCACTACGCCACCGTGCCGCCCACACAATAAATTTAGTTTTGTTTTTTAAAAATGTTTTTGTGTAGTATTTACTGAAACTCACCTAGTTGCACCTACAAATGCAAAATGGACTTGATGCTCACATTTACTTTTTTCCTTTTCCCAAAACTCAGAAAAGGAAAAGAATAAAAAACACAGACAGAAGGAGGAAGAGCTGATTCAGAAGATCCATAAGCTGGTGGAAAAGAGGGATTTCCTGGTGGACGATGCAGAGGTGGAGAGATTGAGGTGCGTAGAAGAACAGGATCAAAGAAATAACCAAATGTAAGGGCAGAGAAAAGTGTTGTCTGGAAGTGCTGACTGGCACATCGCTATCTTTTCCTCCTACACCGTGTGTTTCAGAGATAATAAGGATCTTGCACTCAGCACTTGCCCACACTCAAGGGAAAAAAAAAAAAATAAATAAAAAAAAGTATTAGCTTGCATCGATGAGGATTCAGTCCCCATTTACACTGCAGGCAGGACTGACAAATTGGCTCCAAGCAGAGCATTGTGAAAAAAAATGCATAGTGAGATTATTTATTTAGGTCAAGGCCATGCAATCATAGCCTCAAACTGCAGGATTTTGTTCTAATCAAGCAGGTGACATACGGCATCCTCACAAACATCATTTGTACACAGAATCACACACTCTTTAACTCGTTTAAGGCATGGTTTTCATTCTAATGGGAAAAAACACTTTCTGTTACATATTCGGATACAGTTATCAGGAAGAACCCAAATCTATGTCCTGAGGCGTTGCGTGCACATCAATTAATGAGTTGCGCGTTCACAAAACACATTGATCAATTCATACACAACAGATGACGGCACATGTATGCTAATAGTGCAAACTAATCACAACTGCCTGGCAGCAAAATGAAAATGAATGTACTGTATGAGTGAGTAAAGGCCGGCCAGGGAGAGAGACACAGAGTCAGAGATGAGAGAGAGAGGGAGAAAGGGAGAGAGAGAGAGAGAGAGAGAGAGAGAGAGAGAGAGAGAGAGAGCTCAATCAAATGATTTGGATTAATTAAGATATTCATTGTTGTGGAAAGTGTTTGTAACATAGTTTGAGAAAAAAGAACACAAAATGAATAGAATAAGAACTGTTGCCGGCGTTCAGTCACGCTATACACAAACTGAACCTTTCCACATTTTTAGTTGAACAGTCCCGCACCACTTGGGAGCGTCAGCTCTGTTTTCCGCGGTTAATAAAACTTTTGCTAGAATCCCACCGTGCAGCTTTTACTCTGCAGCAAAAGAATGAGTGGCCAATGAAGCGAAATGAACAAAATGTGCTATCCCATCTGACATCCAGTCTGTATGGACTTATCCAGTTTCACATAATTATGTTCCCAGATTATTCACCAAAACCTCGATATTTCCTAATTGGTGTCCACATAACTGAGAACATAAAGGTCCCTGTGGAGAAGAAATGCTTCCCGGGCTTAATAATTAGCTACATTTTAAAAGCTAATTAAACCACAGGACATTCCAGACCTCCATAGACTCGGGTGAACCCACTGTCTAACATCTGAAAATGATATAAATCCAGGGTACATTGATCAAATGTCAGACGCAACGCCTTGCTGTCTAGTGCGTTAATTATTCACAATGAAAAGAGGGTGAAGTAAAGATGCAGGAAATAACAATACAGTGGAAATTCTTCATGATGTAGCATTTAAGATTTTTTATTAAATACTGATGTTGTTAGTTGTGAAAATGAGGGAATGCTTGTAAAATGGCTGTAATTTATGAATTCTATACTACAATCACATCTTTACGGTTTCATTTCAATTCATTTGAAAAGGCAAAATTACTGAAGTTAATCAACCAGTGACTCGATATGTATGGACATGACTGTATATAAAATAATACCTCCTAAAAATAATCCTCACCCCCTTATAAACCACACTTCAGAGAAATTGGTAATACCATCGATCAGATTTTTCGTGGCGCAAGCATTTCTCACTCAGATGATGTCAGTGATGTCAACTCATGTGACTTCTCCAAAGCACTCTTCTTACACCCAAGTCAACTAAGTTTGGTTGTTTGGTGACATTTCCTTCCAGATATATTATTTTTTTATTGTTTTTATAAATAAAATCATTGTGTCCATCTTTATGGCGTCCATGTACACAAGGGAACCCCCCTGGATGGTATCTACTTTCTATTTTGTTGTTGGTTTATTATGAAGTTAACTAGGGGGTTTGAGGGGCGCAACTTAATGGTCACGTGATGTCATGAGAACAAGACAATCTACTGTGCATGTTATGCAAAGCAATTTTATACAACATATCATCCATGCTATCACTTTACCTTTTTCAGAGCTCCGCTTTGAGGCAGTGCCCAAAGTTTATATAAGTAATACACAGATTTGGGCACTGCCTCAAAGCAGAGCTCCAAATAGATTTCTCGTGCTAGACTGGATTTGCTTTTACAGGGGTTTGGTTCATTTGTATAGCATCGTTAGTTCAATTATCCTTTTAACGAGTTCACCCTGTCAAGCTTCTGATTTCAGTGTTTGCTCCATGAACATTTACCCGGGTTAGATTGTGTTTATTTTTTATTCTGCACGAATCTGAATGATGGTGTATGAGCCTCTATTTTTGGGGTTCCGTTTCATTTATAATAACAATAATATTTAATTGCTGCCGATCATCATGCAAGCCAGCGCCACAAAACAGCCAATCAGCATCGATTCAAACTTGCAGCAGCCTTATTGTTATTCCTGTGGTGGGAACATATGGACACTGGACAGACAGAACACGGGACAACCATCCAAGTCACGATCCATAATGTTGTACTTGGGAGTGCAGCTAAAATAACAGAAAGGAAGATGGCTTTAAAATAAATAAAAAGCAAAATAAAAATAGTGAAAGGAATAAAAATATATATTCACATTTATAATCCCCTCAAAAAAATATGTACATGGTTGTAACATAAGTATTAAAGCCATCTCTAAGAGGACGAGAATAGAAGGAAAATGGAAACAGACAAGATATAAATAAGTAAATAAGAAAATAAACCAGAAGATAAAGAAAAAAGATCCTACTGTGTATCCAGCAAAACATTAAAAACATGAAACAAATACCTGATTAAACAGGAATAAATATGTAGAACAAAATATAGAGATTACAAGCTGTATGTAGCATATATATAAAAACTAAGGCTCTGAATAAGCCGCCTGTCCATCATTTTAATGCTCCCCTCGCATTTAATTAGTGAATCACAGAGAAAATGTTTTTCAGTCTCAGTGAGAATTTTGACACTCATTAGTGCTCGCCTGCGTGAGAGCTCATCAACACCTCTGTGACCCAGCCGCAGCTCTCGCAGCTTTATGACTCATTCCTGTCATTCATTCACACTTCCTGACTTTGTCCATCTTTCCCTGCATTTTTCTTAATCCGTGACTCACAAGAATGCTCTTCATCTCTGCAGGGAGCAGGAAGAGGACAAAGAGATGGCAGAATTCCTGAGACTCAAGCTCCTGCCGCTGGAAAAAATGGCCAAAGTCACACAGAGTGAGTGTCCCTGAGCTCACAGACACGTTATCAAGAAAAATGGACACAGGACGCTAGCTGTAACCATCACATACTGTTCTTGCGAAATATCAGACTACTAAAGACCAAAGGTTTGGTGTTTTACATAAAGGTATTCCTGTCATTACATAGAGACAGATTGTTGGATTTTTCTGAATGAAGAATGATGCGAAAGACAAAAAACTAAACCTATGGTGGCTTAACCGCTCTTTATAACCACGGTGAGCAGAAAAACAGAACACGTAAGATATTGAACCTTGACACTAGAAAAGCCAAAAAGACCACAAGTGAAGATCAGAAGACTGATACCACAGTAGATACACATACACACTAGACCAGAGGCTATTTATAAAACCCTTATGATTTTATGCTCTGCAATGATGCCACATGATGAGCTGATTGGATAAGTGGAAAAAAGGGGAGGGGTATAGGGGTAGATCAGTAGTCCAGAGCCTTAGCCACTGAGCCACCACTGCCTCACTCAGTCTATGTATTAGCTAAATTTAAACCAGTAATAATGGCAACATTCAACTTATTGTCATGTGACCAACTAATGATCCAGAGTAGCCTGCAGGTTTTCAGCTCCCAATTGTTTGTCGTAGAAGATGGAGGGAAAAAAACATTCTACCCATCTACAGCCTTAATGGGTCTTCCAAACATTTAAAGACTCTCAAATCATACCCTGGGGGTTTACCACCAAGTGGCTGAAGCTTGATTTCTGATTCCTACACCTAACACAGCAAAAAAACAATGGGTTATCCATCACAACTGTCTACAGTAAGTCAATGGTCAGCCCCGGTGATACTGCGCCTCACTCAACACATTCCCATGCCTTCTGGTGAAATATGTTCACTGCGTGTTTAATCACATTGAGAAAAGAGCTTTCCAGAGATCAACAGGGTTTCCACTTGGGGCTATTCTGCATGGCGGAGCATTATGGAGGCTTCAGCAAGAACATAGGAACTATTTCCAAGTGAATTTATGCCTTCTACTAGAGATCTAACATACTTGTACATCCGCCAGCATGTTAATTCATACTTTCTTTCTCTCTTTTGTAAACAAGTAATCGGTTTGGTGTACTAGTTTCGTTTTAGAGCGGCACGGTGGCATAATGGTTAGCATGTCCACCTCACAGCGAGAAGGTCATGGGTTTGAGTCCTGGGCTCAGCTCTGGCATTTCTGTATGGCATTTGCATGTTCACCTGGTGCTTGCGTGGGTGGGTTTCCTCTCACATCCACATGAGGCTAACTGGCTGCTCCAAATTGCCCCTAGGTGTGGATGTCGCATGAAAGGTCACGTATGTTGGCCCCTCAATGGTCTGGAGAACTGTTCAGGGTCTATGCCCAGTTTCGGCTGAGATAGGTACCAGCCTTCCTGGGACATAAGTAGGATTAAGCAACCTGGAAAATGAGTGACAGGGTTTTATTTTATGGGCTCAATTGCATAATTCTGATTGGTCAGATGTCGACCCATTTCCTGTACAGCATTATCTGCATGACCTGCAAAACAGGACTCTTACTTACACAGGGACTTGTGGTGCATACGCACCTCATAAACTATTTAAAATGTATATTAAGGTGACATCTCTGAGCTTGTACAATTACAAAGGAGTCTGGGTCTTTAGAACAGTCAGAGATGATGCTGAAACTGTGTTTTCAAGACAGGAACATGAGCTGACAGCTACAACGGGTTCAAAGCTCTTAATTCCAGTGAAATTAAATCGTACCGGTCGTACTCTTGAACTAATCTAAAACCTCCTTGCACCTTCCCAGGTCCTCCAAAAGTGAAAAAGCCGACCCCCGAACCCCCGCCAAACAAACCGTCCATCACCAAGAGCAGCGTAGCCATCATAAAGGACTGCTGTGGAGCGACACAGTGTGCCATCATGTAAAGACCTCTCCATGTTACAGTTAGTATGTTTCAGGAAGACATTCTCTTATTTGGGATTAAATCAGGATGCTATAGGGTTTTGTTTCTTTTGGTCTTTGCATAGCAGATGTGGTGCCATTGTTAATTTTAGAAGTGCCATGACTCATCTAATAAATTATTTTCTCTGCATTAAAGCATTTGTATTGCTGTATATGAACCCCTGGATGATGTAATTTGTCTCTAATTTAAAAACCTTATTGGCTGAATGCTTTTGAGATGTCCCGTCCTCCCAAACCCACGAAGCCAAGTGAAATTCTGGAACTCCTAGGATTGTAGAACCCTTGTTAGGATCTGGGAGCACCAGTGTGTTCTTTTAATGGTTAAAAACTCCTCCGCAACCTCCTTCAGAATGGACCCAAAGCTCTGTCGGGTTTCCTGAACTTTTTTTAAGAACTGCAGAGATCTGGTGAGTTCCCGGGCCCGTTTCAGAACTCTGGAACCAAGAAAGCGCCTGCTTCGTTACGAATCTGCCGAAAACACCTTGAGCATTCTAGAATCCACTCTGCTTAAGGAATATCTCACGTCTGTAAGGGTTTCATAGAAACCAGAACATGAGGCACGAAATTCTGCGTGCTCCAGTTCAACTGCAAGGATCAGAGCTCTAAGACGGGGGCTTTCGATTGCTATGGCAACAACGCATCTTATATGTATGGCATTCGCATGACAACAGATCTGAGCAATGTGAGACTTTTAAAAGATAGTTGGGGAAAAAATAAAGAAAAACTAAACAGTGGTCAGTGAAGCGTTAGTTTCCTGCTAACAGCAACAAAAGTGAAGGTACTAATTATACTTCAGTGCTGCCTTGTAGATGATAAAGAATTTGATTATAATAAATTGGATTCTGGAATAGAAGAGCTTGTATTAATTCTATGCTGTGAAACCAGAGATATAAACCCAGTGAAAACACAGATATATCTGAATCTGTACTGTATATAAAGGCTGGAAAGTTTCACCTTTTTAGTACATATACAACATACTGCCAGATCAGACAGACCAGAAGAATTCTCTTTACCTGGTCTTATATCATTACACCAAATCTTTTAGGGAACGGAAACATGAATAGATGGAATATTTGGCTCAGAGGTCCAAATGCTCCCATACCAACATTCTGTCATGAAACGACAGCAATCCGGACCCATTTCACCATTCATCAATAATCAAAGCAAAGCAGACTGCAACCTGCATGAAGAAAATCCCAAGCAGCATCAGTGCACACGGTCATAAAAACCAAAAAAAGGTTACCGAGTGTGGTGCAGTAAAGAAAGAGTTTCTCAGCACATACGAGAGAGAGATACATCAGACTATGAAGGATTTTCAATACGGAATCTGTAACGATGCTATAATTTAACCCTGTTCTTTAATTAGCTGCCCGAGTACAAAGATTTGTGCATATTTGTATTTTTGCCTGGATGAGCTCAACAAGCACAATGTATTCTGGAGACCAGACAAAAGTGAGGAAAGATCACTGTTTCAGCTTCCTGAACCAGAAAACCACACACTTTTTTTTGGTTGTTTGTTCTGTTTTACATAATGTTATACTGTTTAACTACGACCCCCACCTAAACAACCGTACTTTAATTTCAGCCAATTAAAAACTTGAAAGAAATGCTGCACGACTTCGACCATACGTGGAATGAGACATTCATGTCCTTTCGAACTCAGTGCAGAATGGTTGGTTGGAAAATCCAGACCAATTACAGGATATTACACTGCAAATTTCTGACCAAAAGGGCCTGTGGGTGCGGTGGGAGTGTGCAACTTGTGGGAGGAGGCTCAGTATCTAAGGTAAGATGCTAATGGAGTTATTGCAGGATAGTTTATAAGAAAATTTCTGCAGAGCCTCTTAGAAACACCTTAACAGTGGGTGAAAGTGTTTCCTTTAAACCAAAGAAGAGGAATAACTTCCATCAAGAGGAATAAGGTTGCAAGTGACATTTTGCAAGTATTGATGAAATCGACTTCAAAGTGTCTCGCTCTTCTAAAAAAAAAAAAAAGAAAGAAAAAGGCTTTCAATGCAGTAGCAGCAGCAATCCAGTAAAGCTCTTGCCCCAATATTTGGCCAACAGAAGGGGCCTTTGCTATTGCATTCAAAAATCTCGATATTACCAAAAGTCACTTGTGACATTATTCCTCCCACGTGACGATAGACAGTAGCCAAATTAAACAATAGAGCTACTTTGCTCAGATGACATAGCTGGCAAAAAAATGTTAAAATACATGGCAGCATCCTGGGATGGGGTTGGTATCATGATACCAAAAACTGACCTTTCACTGCACAATATACTGTTCTATACATTTCCCCTTTGAGCTTCTATACCATAGGTGTCAAGCTTAAGGCATGCAGGCCAAATCAGACCCACCAACTCATTTCATGAGGCCCGTGTGAGCTTTTAACGAATATGATTATCGTACATTCTCTTTGCAGCAACCATTACCATGAAATGTAATTCATCATCCTTCCACTAGGTGGCATCAACCTATTTCAAGTAAACAGCTAGTCATTCATGGCTCAGGAAAGATTGTGTGTTGTCAAAAAAGGAAAAAGAGAACAAATACCCAGATTAATCAATTTGTCATGCAGATTTCATTTCATGCCCTTTTTGAAATAGATGTTCACTGATTATTCGGAAATTTTGTGACGCAGCCCTCAGTGAATACGAGTTTGACACCCCTGTTCTACACTCTGATATGGCAGTCATTCACTGAACTAAAAAATAATAATAATTTTTTTTTAAAATTATTTTTTTTTTGCTGACTAAAATTAGCTGCATACTTTCCAGCAAACACACAAAACCTCCTCAAGTCTACTGCAAACATGTCCTTTCTCACGTAACTGCTGTGATTCCTTACAAATGTTGAAACATGGTTGTCGTTCGGCTCCACTCGTGTCCGATTCAGTTTCCTTACCTGTGAACAGAACACTTTTCACATCAGCACAAGATGCTATTAATGTTATTTTCATGCTTGCAAATTCATGTTGTCGTTGTTGTACTCATATTGGCACATTGTTCAGTGCATGTAAGCTTTTCTATCACAAAAACTCGAGCAACTTTCCTGAAAAACCTTACTAGAAAACTTTCCTGAGATTCGCAGTGATTTCTTACGGAGGTGATTAATAAATACAAGCATTTAAAGCATTATTTGTAAATACATGTTCCAATAAAAGCATCTTTCTGCATACTGAGTCCTGTTACATTTGGAATGAATATATTGGTACCAATAGAGAAAAATAAATGCTAAATTATTATTATTGCTTTACTTCAGTTAAGACATGCTGTTTGAACGTGCTTATAGTAGATACACACAGCAAATAACTGACGTGTAAAACAGTGCCCAATCCTGCTCCTGGAGATCTACCTTCCTGAAGACCTTTTCTCTAACACTAATCATGCACCACTGACCATCTAATCAAGGCTTGAGACTTTGAAATATATTCTTAAAATCTGATTAGACCTGTCACATCGGCCACATTAGGGCAAGCGACAAAGTCTTCTCCACGATTTATGATCACGCTTGGAGGATGATTGGGGTACAAAAAGGAGGTAGTGTGCATCCAGATGAAATTCGAAGGAATCGTGTTTCAAGATCCCCTACAAAGGCGATCAAGGACTGTTACACTCTACTGTTAATTTCTACTACACTCCACTATGATTTCCATGTTCTATCACGATTGGCATCAAATCGTAATACACTGTAACAGTACATTTTGTTATGGGAGGCATGGTGGTGTAGTGGATAGCATGTCCACCTCACAGCAAGAAGGTCCTGGGTTCGATACCCAGGCTCAGGCACGCCTTCGCCCACAGTCGGCTGAGATGGGTGCCAGCCTCCCTGCGACCCTAATTAGGATTAAGCGGATAAAGAAAATGAATGAATGGAAAAGCCGTGGCCTAATGGTTAGAGGAGCGGCTTTAGGACAGAAAGGTCGCTGGTTTGATTCCCAGATCAGCAAGGAAAATGTGTAGCGGCGGGGGGAGCTGCATCCTCCTCCACATTAATGGCTGAACTGCTCTACAGGTCCCCTAATATGTGGCAGCCTCCTGCTCTGAGTGTGTGCTCACTTTGGATGGGTTAAATGCAGAGGCAATTTTTCCCTTATGGGATAAATACTGTTTAGCAAAATAAAATAAAAAAATCTAAATAAGTACAGCTGGTAAATTAACTGAATGACTGAGCAATTCAAGTTCTACCTGTTTGTATAGGGTTAGTAAGGAGGAGTGTATGTAGTCAAACATAAAAATAAATATTTAATAGTGGGTATATAATTAAATATATATACACACACAACATATTTAATGAAAAAAAAATCCAAGTCAAATCTGATGCTTGTGAAATTTATTAAACAGAAATATTTAGGGTGTTTCACAACAAGAGTGAAATGTTACAATGGCTTAATGATGGAGGTGAAAGTGGTGGTGCTGAAGGCACAATACATTAAAAAGAACCTGCAACTCAAGAACATTCGCACGAAGCAAAACGGGGCACGACAGAGTTACAGGGTTGAGGTGATCACATTCTGTTCCTGATGAGAGAATAACTCTACCGTCATCTCGAATCTGCGCCTCATTTCACCCGAGAGCATCTCATCTTTTATATCCGTGTCATTCGATTTAACAAAGAACGTTTAAACAATCCTAGTTCGGCTTATTCGGATGGAATCGGGATCAATGCAAAGTGTCTAATGTCTTTTGTTCTAACTGCACTTGCTCCGGGTCACTATGTATAACTGACCCCCTAACCACATTAACCAAAAACACTCCAAGCTAGAAAAAGGGGCGCTGCTCAACTAAATGCTTGTAACTCTCATGTTTATCAAACTTCATTAACTTTACACCTGCAGCAGAATGCGATTGAATAAATCAAAACTAAGCAAACTATGCAAATGTGCATAGGCTAACAACATTAGCGCGTCGTCTTGGCTCAACAAATGAGATTTTCCAGATTCGTCCTCCGAGTTAGCTGTAACCGAATTACCTTCCAAAAACAGCAAACTGGAAGTATAGCAGCGAAAATAGGACTTTTTATGGCCAGCGTGACTCAGCTCAAAGTTTCCATCCATGAAATAAATATCAGGCCTTTGATACTCTTGTATAAAAAAAGCAAACAGCTCCTTTAATCTGGGATGAAAGTAAATCATTTGGGACTCGATACAGCCACTCTATGGTGGTGAGTGAGGAAATTAAGAACATGAGCTGTCATTGGCTAAGACTGGACTAGACTGCATTAAACTTACAGCAGGACTCCTTTCAACTAAAAGAGCAGTCATTCTGACGGCCGTCGGGAGCCCAGAAATCGTCACGTTTTTTTCAAAAAGAGTGGCACATAATCACAATTAAAACAGAAGCCATTTTACAGGGAGATTCTCCCAAAACATGGTTCTCTCTGTGCAAATTCAGACACTAAGGCCAGCTCGTCACATGATCAGTCCAGGATTGTCGTCCTGGGATAACCCAGATAGCAGAAACACACGCAGGAGGAGTCTTCGCTTCCAAGGAACCCATTAAACAGGACAACAGAAAACAAATCTACAAACATCAACATGCTAAGGGAGTGCAAGAGGGAACACTCGAGCACGCATCGTCTCCTATGGTGCCAGGGCTGATACAAGCCATTGTAAAAAGCCCGGCTCGGTCCACAGAAAAATCAGAAGGCCTATGTGTGTGTCCCCCTGATACCCCGGTGTTACACTCTGAGCAGTTCCCATCCTCATCTCTGGTGCCTTAAAACCCATCTATAAATTACTCATGCTGATGTCTCGCATCAGGAATAAGCGAAGACTGTCAACAGATCCGAAAGAAACTGATCAAGGTTAAAGAAAACAACCTTGGCTCTTGCCATCATGAACCACACAGGAAGCAAAAAGAATTAAAAATCTACAGCTTCTAGATCACATAACACGGGAAATTATCTATGCACTAAGTGCATATAAAATTCCACCCCCAACATCCAACCCACCCCCTAGAACAAAAACCAAAGCGCAAGCTGCATATACGGCTAAAACGGAAAAGGAGCTTGTCGATTAAACTCCAGCAGCAGAACCGCAGAGTCATGCGTACGCCAACTCAACGGTCATCGTCGACATCAGCTGTCGAACGGCGCCAGGCGCACATCTCAAGCTAGCCAAGAGCTCCGGAACACAATCTCGACGTTATCCTGCGTGCGCGTCCTGTACCTGGGACGAACATCTGATCAAACTGACACCCGCTCATCATCTAATCTCTATCGAAGTGGAACCAACTGCACTGTTGAGATGTTGGGGGGAGGGGGAGAAAAACGCCAATAAAACTCATGTACGCTAAAGCATGGATCAGAAATCGACTCAAAAATCTAACCAGGGAAGAAAACAGTAATACATAACAAAACCAGTTTAGATCTTAAACTCGAAAGAGTTCTGAAATGCACAATTACAGAAACGCCACAAATACAAACTAATTTGCATCATTTAAGGTTAAAGGTCTTATTTTAATAATGAATATAATCAATGCCGTCCTTCAATAACTTAACATTAGTTAAAATCATCCTGTGTATAAATAGATGATGTCTCCTTCGTTCTCATAGTGTGCAGAAAGAGAAGGGGACGGTCAGAGGACTTGAAACGCGACTCTTAATTTAATTTTTCCCCAAAAAAAACCAGCACAGAACAAAAGACGAAATGATATTCTGAAAGGACGGGAGCTGCCTTCATTACAGCTAACTCGGAGGTACGGGCTCGTTTTGTATAAACTCATGTTTCCTTAAACATAATCTCGAAGGCATGATTTTCCGCTTGATATAAAACTCAATGTAGAAGCACTCGGAAGGAGGTGGGGGGATATGTGGGGTCATGGGATTGTAAACTAAATAATAAAAGGCTGTAAATATCGCCAACAAACGATGAGCAAGTGCGTCGAACATTTTAACGGACAGGAGCAGAAGCAGCACTGGGATCTTCAGGCTACTGTTATTCAGATCAAATCCTTCACGGCCACAGCTCTGCCGAGTTACACAACGGATTCCTCTCACCGGCTCATCATGAAACCTTTTTTTTTTTAATAAATAAAGAGAGCGAACAAAAAAAATAATTTAATACCGTGACTTCTCGGAGTTTGATCTGATTAACACGTAACTTTAGACTGAAGGATTTGGGGAGAAGGAGAAATTAGCTGCAAGTTTGATCTTATTCCGGAAGGCTCTTTTACTGGGGCTTTCTGTGGCCAAAGGTTTGAGGTTGGGAGGGTGCGAGGGCTTGGGAACCACCGAGTCATGTGTATCATTAGTTTTCATGTCCCTATTCTGACATTCTGTCATTTTTTCACCACTACTGCTGGGAACTTCACCTACACCGGACACAGACGACTCCATCGCATCGTTTTCTTGGTGTGAAGCCGTGCAGCACTCGGTGGGTGTCAGATCTGCTTGAGGCTGGAGGTCGTGAATGGGCTGGTCGTCTGTGGTGTCTGTGGGCTGGCTGTGTGACTGCTCCTCGAAGCGGATAAGGTCTCTGTGCTGGAGCAGAACCGGGTCAGGGTGTAGCTGGGGAGAAGGCAGGCAGGACGGGACTGGCCCACACAGCAGGTCCATGGGAGAACCGGCGCTCAGATACAGCAGCTCTGCATCACCAGTACTACTGCCTGAAGCTGGGAAGATGAAACAGTTTGAGCTGTCGTTTAACACAACTTTTGAAATTTTATCCTGTTCGAACACACCGAGATGGTCCTGTTGGGGCATGCTAAATAGAAACTGGTGATAACTGTTCCTGACTGGATGATGAGACAAGCGAATCAGTACATGTGATGTACAGACATGTGAAGATGTGAAGACGTGATGCTGCCAACCACTACTTTACGAACCGATGCGCATTCGCATTTAGAAGCGACCTAACACACTTAGAGGGAAACCGCTATCCGCCCCTTGTACGAATGAGCTCACAGACAGCCACGGATTACCTGGTGATCGCGGTGAGTGGCAGGGGAGCTTATGCCATCCCTCCCTGCCATGAAAGCTCGGACATTTAGCTTCGATGGACTTCCGGTTGTGGGTGGCGTTTAGAAACTGATTAACGAGCCTACCAAACATGCTTTAAATTCGATAAATCATGCTACAGCTACACACACGCTGCTGTATTTTTATTATGAATCCGTACACATAAGATCTGTCGCTGGTATTGAATCAGTCATGCAACAGCTTCCTCGCTGGGCACCAACACTCATGGAAGAACGATGTCACCTACGACAGAAGCAACTCAGACTCAAAATGATGCAAGGTCTTGCCTTCTGCCCCTCATTCTCCCATTCGGGTAGCACTTCAGCAGTGGGCAGCAATCCTACGTACGACATCGTCCTTGCTGTCAAAACATTTCATCTTTAAAATATTTTTATCGTGTGGTTCTCCAACTCCACCGTATAATTTAATATTTAATTCATCACGTCTTTCACAGCCTCAAGGTCACTACCACACTCTCCCACAGCATTTTTAAAAAAGTTTTTTTATTGCCTGAAAACACGGTGCCATTTTTTTTCTTCCACCACGCAAAAGTAGCACCTCCACCTCAGACATGCTGCTTCCTTTGGCCAGTTTTCCCTGAATCTGTAGTCAGGTACAACCCTCATCAGCACATTAATATTGGAGTAACTAAGTCCAGGGTGATGAGGGGGAAAGAGAGGTGCAGAATTTCCCATTGATTGGGTGGCAAAAAAAAAGTGCATGAAATCCTGCTAACAAATGACATGCAAAGCTTTGTACATGATGCTCCTGTGTAAAATGCTGCTGTGTACACATCTTCCATCAGCCATGTATAAGTTACTGATGCAGCACCTTCTTGACTAGCGTGTGTGTATGTGTGTTTGTTTACCTAGGCTGTGCGTGCTGGCAGGGCTCTGGCTCTCTCGGGCCTCCGCAGGCTGAGGGCTTTCGGTGCTGGCGGGGCAGCCGCGAGCTGATGACGCACACACATTTATGAAAGGCAGAAATAGCAACAACACACTGAACACTATACCAGAGGAATTGATTAAACCTTTTTTTTTTGTTTTGTTTTTGTTTGTTTTTTGTTAAATACATCAAAATCTATAACCACCTGGAGCAGTGACCTCATGGTTAGAAAGGTGTGTTCCGGACCGAACGGTTGCTGGTTCGATTGGTGTGTGTGTGTGAGCAGCACCTTCCCCTTCTTCCACCTTCATGGCTGAAGTGCCTTTTAGCAAAACACCTAACCTGTGCTGCAGTGTGGCTGCCTTCTGCTCAGTGTGTGTGTGCGCGCGCTTACTTAGGACGGGTAAAGTGCCAAGCCAAATTTCCCTTGAGGGATAAATATAGTACATCAACAACACCCCCCACAAAAAAAATTGGCAACAAGGCCCTTCATAATGATCACTCACCTTTCATATCATTCCTCAGAACTATTATCTTTTTGTGTCCGTGCCCTTTGATCCAGACTACCTGTAGGAAAAAAAATCAATATATATATATAATGGTAACTTCCATTACCATTACATACAAAGACCGAAGATATAATATATACACACCCTGAAAACTGCAGTCATCAGTCAATTTAATGACTTAAATTTAATCATCACTAGTGACACTGCTGTATAACGGGGCACAAAGTTATGCAAACATGCCTCGCACTCCAGGAGCTCACGAATTGTCAGACTTTCAGAGAGATCGAATTGAGGGTGAGCCAGTGACAAACAGCCAACAACTTGAATATTCCTCTGTCAACGGTAAACCGAGTGATTGTGCAGGTCAACAGTGAAAGACCACCTCAGATCCACGATCAGGTCGACCTGGACCATCAAAAGATGCCTTCGCTTCGTGAAGACAGCAGTGGAGAAAAATCAACCGTTCAAAAAACTCATACATTACAGAAGACTAACCCAGTTTAAAAATTTCGGACTAAACCAGTCCAAAAACTGTAACACGCCATCTTCATCACGTGGGCTATTCTGGCCGAGCAGCAAGACGCAAGCCTCTTCTTCGACCAGCAGATATTCATTCTGAAACGTTGGGTGCCTATTTACTTATGTACATCCAACCAGTAATGGGTCAGTGTTGCTTCCATCCTTTCAATGATCAGCTTCTTAGCCGGGTCATTTCATATGAATTCAATCAATTTTCAGAAAGTGCCCCACCTGACCCCCTAAGATTTCTCTAACTTTTTGCACACTTTAAAGTACATTATATATGATGGGAAATCCACAATTTCAAGGCTTAATTGTAAATTGTTCCAAAGTTATGGCCATTTGAAATATGAACTTTAAATTTTCTGCCATTTTCAGGCTTCCATAACTACTGAACAACAAAAGACAGAGGTCTGAAATTTTAGAATCGTTTCACAGGCATCTGTAGTCCTAAGAAATGTGAAAATATTTATTTTAAAATTATTACTACATGTTACTGGGAATGACAAATTTGACATTTTATCCCTCGCAAACTTCTAAAATGGCACTTTTGTCCACCACTAAAGCCCAAATTATATTCTTTAGAAATTTAATCCAGACTATAAGTAAGAAACAAATTATATAGAAAATATTTTTTTTATGGTAACTGCCACTACCATTATGCACATGCCACCGGTAATGATGAATCAACATTTCTTCCATCCTTTCAGTGACCAGCTTCATAGCGATTAATTAAACAGAGTGTCATTCGGAGTATGAAAAGTGGCTGGTATATTGCAGTATAGAGTGCATGTGTGTTGATATATTAAAACAGCAGACAACCCAACAGTCTGGTTTACCCCCCCAAACACACTACCACAAAGTTAGAAATATAAGACATGTGGTGATAGTTTATAATCTGTCGCATCAAAGCTGCCGCCTTCTCAACATGAATGAGCATTTGGAATTAATTTCACTACACAGAAGCCTCTTAAAACAGCAAATTCACTGCCTTCCTGTCCAACTTAATCCCCTGCAGACGACTCTGCATTAAACATTCAAGTTTTTTCTTAAAATAGAAAGAAACATTTGAAAACTGACTTGTGGTATTGCAGCCAAGAGCTCATCCAGATTGCTGTATCCGTAGTCACGAGGCTGAAACTCACGGCCCGTGTACTTGCCGAAGGCACCCCAAAACTCAGTCAGGAAGATCTGGTTATAGTGGTAGGTATGGAGGAGGGCGCGAACTTTTCGGGCAAACTGGTACAGCTGAGTTAACCTTACTCGATCCTTGGCCTTATCGTCCTCCTTCTCACCTTCAAGCAACTGAACAAATTTATGAAAATCTCGAGTTGATCTACTAGACATCCGATATCAACATCAAACCACACAAACATTACCATCACTCACCTAGAAATGTGGTGGAATGGATTTAATCACACTCAGACTCGAGTAGCTCTAATATGCCAACATGCTAATATTCTGGTAGCAGGATTTATCACTCCCGCACATACACACCTCCACTAGGTACGGCAGGCTCTTGAGCAGCTCGGTGAGTGAGACGAAGCCATATTCGCAGGGGTTGAGTTGCTGATCATACATCGACTCGTACTGCTTTAGCAGCGCCTCCACTCCCAACCAGTTGTGCTCATCAGGAAGTGACATCATTACTGCCAGCAACTGTGACGTAAGTGAACGTAGTGATTTTCTGTTGATGAGCTGGACCTCTTTTCCTTCAGCTCCACCGACGACCTTGAGTTACACATAAATATCACACCAAATTAAACAGCTTTCTTTTTTTATTTTGAAACACCTGTCCGGGGATCTCTTAATGAACATTTTTCTAACTGAAAGGTCTTTGTTTTGACACTAATATACCCCTCTGTAATAGCGCCCTTTGCCGAGTTGTTTACCTTAACCACATGGCAGAGTTTGGCAAGAAGGGCAGGCAGTGTACTGGCATCGTAATCCTGCAGACGGAGGCCGTAACCGAAAGTCTTGCTGTATTCGGCCAACAGTTGGCTGACAGGTAGGGTGCAGTCTCTCTGAGCCCGCAAGAGCTTCACCAGCTGAGCGGCCAGAGCCTTTACTCGCTCCACCTCGGTTAGAGCCAGTACCTTCTCCTCACCACATTCTAGCACCTGTGCATAGACCCAAGAGATTAGAGGCCTGAAAGACTTAGTGGTTGAAATAACTGCGCATTACACCACGAATCTCGAACTTTGTTCATCTCTACAATCTGTGAAATTCGTTAAGATGTATAAAAATATCCATGCTTCAATTCCTTGAAAAGCACAAAAATATTATACAATAATAACTAAATCATGCCAGGCAAAATTAATCTAACCAGGCTTGAATAATATTACGGCAGCATGGCATTTTAACATTTTGAGGGATTGCGGGGTTCGGTAGAGGTTTGCACTCTCTACGTGGTATTACCCACATATTACATTTGTCTGACTTATCTGTACACCCTGTCAGAGCTCTGCTGCTAGGCAACCAGCTAACAGAGTAACTTGAAAAAAGTGACTAACTTTTACAGAGAGCTGATAAGTTGGGTAATGTGTAATAGCACTCACCTGAAGCACATCAGGAATAGCTTCAAACAGCTCCATGAGCTTGGAGAACCCGTAGTAGGTCAGTTTACACTGCCGGCCAAAGTGGTGGTGATAGGTGGGGATGAACTTGCTGAAGGGCATGCGGAAGTGAGGCTGGTGCCGCAGCAGGTCCACTACCTCCTTCCCAAACTGTTTGGTACGTTCCATCTCCTCCGCGGTCCTCTCTAGGAAACAAAGCGCGGCCTGCTGCAGTTATGCTACCACATGATTCATGTATAAAAGGGCGTTTAAACCTTGTCATACATTAATTTTACTTCTTTTCATGTTCTTCTGGTAATTTCGACAATCCCGAAATGTGTGGGCGTGTCTCCCACCAGGCCACAGTTCCTCCAGCACAGAATCTACCAGTTTCTGTTTCTCGGGAGTTATGAAAAATTTCATTGCACCTTTCCATTCAGATTCCTTACATAATCCTGATGTTTATGTCCATTACATACTGAACGACGATAATTTATTCCAGCTAGCTAACTAACTACGGTGGTATAGTGGTTAGCACAATCGCCTCACAGCTAGAAGGTACTGGGTGTGAATCCCAGGGTTGGGCATTCCTGTGGGGAGAGCCCAGCCCCTCCAGCACTGATCCATGGTGCCACCAGATTCTGTGATTCAACTTTCCATTCAAATTCCTTCCAAATTGAATTATGTGAAGTCCTAAATTCATTCAAAAACTAGAAATGCATTCTTGTCTCAGAACCCCAGGTGATTCCCCTGTCTGGTCATGTGCAGCCTCTAGAGTGTTTACACTTTTTGATGAATTGACCTCTGCGACCTTGAATAATAGTTCAAGGTCACCCAGTTTTGGTAGGCTGGTAGGCCGTGCCGAAGGAACCATTCAACATAAATATAAAATGAATCCACAAAGAACAGGCTCGTAGGGTGCACCCTAGGTGTATAATATAAAATAATTCCATGAGTTCTATAAACACCTCCACCATGTTTCCTCCTATGTATGTGTGAAAATAGATCTATTTGGTCTCTTGTATTGTTTTCTTTTTTCCTCTGTATCTTTTTTTAAACAAAATCATATTGTTTAAGACTCCCAGTGATCCGCAACAGTGTCATCAAGCTGCTTCTCCGAGCCTTCGACCATGCAGAGAACCATCACCTCTCTTAGGTACGGATATGACTGCATCAGAGTCCTGCTGAGTGATGGTGACGGTCGTATCAGGAATTTCAGTCAGCAGATCCATCAAGTCACACATTCCGTAGTCAACCACTCGCCAGTCTCGGGAGAAACACCTGCCACCATGAACATGCACAAATCATTACTAATACATGTTGGAGTTCTTTATTTGCTGACTTCCTAAATTAATTAATAAACTGCCTCTTTATTTTAGCATCAACACTGGCTACATTACATAATGATGCAGATAAATGCTGAAGCGCAAGTCATTACCATAAATAGGGTGCAGCTACAGCACACATCTAGCACTGGTGTATCTCAGTGTGTAAATTAATTAATACACCAAAAAGAGTGCATAGAACTGACCAGTGGTAGGCTTGCATGAAGTCCCTGATGTTGACCTGCTTGCTCGCCTGAAACTTGAGCAGTTTAAGCAGGTCCTGAGTGAAACGCTTCACCTGTGCCCTGTGTGTGAGGGTCAGCAAACGCTTAGAGCCCAGGCCCAAGATCTGCAGTGAAAAAGACAATGCTCACGGTCCAGGTAAACATGAGTTTATGTTGACCACACACACAATGAACCGCTTAATCGTGCTATTAGGGTGGCAAGGAATCTGGAGCCTATCTCAACCGCCACCAGGGGAAGGCAGGATACAGTCTGTAGAGCTTCCCAGACCATCACAGGGCAACACACAAAATAAAATCCAAACCTAGGGGTAATTTGGGACAGCTAAGTAACCTGATGATCTTTGGACTGTTGGAGGAAACCAGAGTATCCAGAGGAAACCCACGCAAGCATGCGGAGAACAAGCAAACTCCACACAAACACCCAAGCGAGGGACTGAAAGGCTTTGTTTTAGAGTTCATGTTAGAATTTGGTTCAGGTTAAGGCAAAGGTGACTCAGATTTAGGCGTTTATGGGTGACGGTTAAAAATAGGGGAAGGAGCGAGGGAACACATTGTCAGCGACTGTCCCCACAACGATAGAAGTACAAGAGTGTGTGCATGAGCATACACTAGCACTCTATTTGCCACCAGGCCACAGCCTGGTGATTACTAATTAAGCATGTACCGTCATTTCATGCAAACTGTTCCTATTTGCAATTTATACTTGGATTAGTTTTGTCTAAAATTATTATGTGGTCCATTAAGGATTGCCAAAATTGTACATTAGCTAAAAAGGTCACTATTTCACTTCAACTCCTAAATAAAAAAAGTACAGGTATAAATCAGTTACAGTATACAAAAACATACCAACCTGCAGTACATGGGGAACAGCCTCCAGCAGCTCCAGCAGTTTGGAGTAGCCATAATCAGACACTCGGCACTGTTTGGCAAAGTGATGGTGGTAGGCAGGGATGAATTTAGTGATAGGCATCAGGCAGCAAGGCTGGTTTTTCATCAGGTCTACAATTTCACGACTGAACTGGATCAGCTGTGGATTTCCTACCGGGCTCTTACAGCGCTGTAGCCACGGGTCTTTGCAGATCCAAACCGGTAAGAAAAAACAAAATGGTACAACACAAGATGAGTGAGAATTGAACAGGGTATCTAGAGATTCATTTTAAGGTGGTTGTTTCTGAATTACTCATCTCATTACTTTTCTGTGGACCAGTAAAGACTCAAAAGGAATTTACTTAACACTGATTGATTGATACTACCTAAATTTCTTTATGTGTATTTAGCAGGGATGAGAACAGGCTTCTAAGTGTATCTAAAATAATACAAAAATATATTGTACAACCAAATTAAATACACATAATTACACAAAATAGTTTCACATATTTAAAGAAAATTACATCTAATGAAATAAAATGTCTTAGACCAAATAATTTAAAGTCCAAAATTTTCCTGTACTGAAATTAACATATGCATTAATATGCGAATACATTTACAAAGCAGCTCCATATACAACTTCCCTAAAGCATAGGCTGCCTTAATACACGATATAATCTCATTTAAATACTATTGACATTTTAAAAGTATTTAAGAAACGCATAAACGTCTTCACACCTGCATTAGCAGACAAATATAGAAATCCATTAGCTGTGTGTGTGCATGCACACGTGTGTGTGAGAGAGAGAGAGAGAGAGAGAGAGAGAGAGA
>JBCNYG010000019.1:4689958-4713587 GCA_039654305.1 Porochilus rendahli
TGCAGCATACATCCCTAATAAAAATGTAACAAAAAGATGACAGTCTCTCACCAAGAAAGCGGGTATACATGCTAACATTAGCTCTTAATATCGGGGCATAGTTTGACAACAACTTAAATTCAGAAATTTACAAAACTTATGCAGGAGAGAATGAACATTTTATTGAAAAACTACAAATTTTATGTTTGGTACAGCAGAATCCCCATATAAAGTTGCTCATGGCTGGACAACATATTTGACCTCGTTTCTGAACAACCAAACGTCGATTTTCTTTTTGCTTCAATGTCAAAATTTACCAGGTGCTGCTCACTTTACCTTTGCTCGCTGTGCCACGGCGAGACGACCAGACTGGCATATCATATCACGATGCCTGACACGCAATAAACTAGAAACAGCGGTGTTTCCCTTGACTAGGGAGATGACATCCTCCCGACCTCCACATGCACCTCCGAAAATGCAAATCGCAAAATATCAAGACACACACTGCCTGGAGAATTGTCTGCCAAGTTTGATGAAGAATTGGTTTCCAAGTTCTGGACCAGAATTTAATTGAGCTGGAAAGACGGACCCTCTGGTGACTATATACCCCACCAGATAATATACCTAGGGATTTATAAAAAATAAAAATAAAAAATTTAAAAAATAGCACACAGCATGAAACTCCTCTTCACACACAACAAACAGCTATGTAATGCAAAACATTATACATTCAAGGGCGGTACGGTGCTGCAATGGTTAGCACATCCACCTCACAGCAAGAAGGCGGACATGCTAAACATTAAACGGATACTTCTTTCCCACATCATTCGTGACATGTACATGCGTGTACCTGCATTAGGAGGCGGGGGCTTGTTGTGGATCCATTTGATGACCTTGAAGCCATTCTGTGCAGTTACAATGGTGATGCCTGGTATACAGGTGATGAGGTGTTCCAGTGGAACGCTACCCTCCAACTTCCCTTCTTCCGCCATAGTCAAAGGACTGAACTCCGAGGCATAGCATTCTGGGAAACTGATTTCAAAAGAACGGTCATGCTATCCGCGCTCAAACAAAAACGACGTCCAGTCTCCCCTTAGCAGTAACAATACTCGACTTAGCATCTGTTGCTAGCATGTGATTGTAACCGAGAGCGTTACCTGAGCATAGGGATGGTACCCTCATGAGACTGCAGTAGACTGTGCACGTGAGCAGACAAGGCTTTCAGGGGCACCACAACAAACGGGATCTTGTATGTGTCAGGGTCATAATCTGCCTCACTACACACACACACACACACACACACACACACACACACACACACACACAAAGAATAAGAATAATAAGCAATCTTATCAAGATCGATGCTGCAAAAACTTACTCCGTTTGCATGATCAGCCTGGTCCTACCTAAAATCTTGCTGTGCGTAATGACGTTTGCAGACCGGCTCATGGTACTCGAGCTCCTCGAACACCACAGGACTGCCGCTGGTCGAGGAGCCGTCACGGGACTGAGAGGAGCCCAGGGGACTATGTCTGGCTAGGCTGCTGGAAAGAAGACACACCAAGCGTCCTCCACCTTGTTCGCGCACAGCCACCACATCTGGCAATCTGTAGAGGTCACTCACCACCAGTTTACGGCCAAACCTGCAGACAATTCGAGTCAAAATGACAATCACAACAAATAGATATGATGAACTATGCAACCTTAAACAATACACGTAAATCTTCAATTCGTTTACTGGAGAACAATTCAAGGATTATTTAGCAGCAGAAACTGGACCACGATGCATTTAATTGTGAGAGTTGACTTGCTGTAACAGTTACATACAGCTAGTTCCCTCTTCAAGCATTCTCAGGTTGGGCATGTCCTACACACAATGCTTTTGTGCTGAATCTTATACAGGATTGCACGGTGGTGTAGTGGCTAGCATGTCCGCCTCACACCAAGAAGTCCCCGGCTTCAATAAGAATCAGAATACTTTATTGATCCCGGAGGAAATTGTGTGTCCCAAGTACCAAGCTGAGCGAGGGCACCTCTGTATGGAGTTTGCATGGTCTCCCTGTGCTTGCGCTAGTTCCTCCGGGTACTCCGGTTTCCTCCCACAGTCCACGAACATGTACATAAGCCCCCCCCAACCCTAAACCAGAGTCGGGGGAGATAGGCTCCAACTATTGAGCAAACAGATGAAATACTTTCTTATAAATAGACTTTAATGAATGGTTAGAATTATTTTATACCAAATGCTATTTAAATAATTAAGGACAAACTCTGGATAATGCTTGGAACCCCTACATACAAGGGGTGCCAATAATTATGGAGGCTGAAAGAACATACTCATTTAAATGAAATTTAAGCCACCATTAGCTTTCTATTCCCACAATGCTTAATGTTTTTTTTCATACCAGCAAATAACAATAATAATAAAGAAAACTTGAATTAATGTTCACATGTACATCTTTTTAAACCAACTCACTTTTTCTCATAAATTTCAGTGAATTTGAAGAGAGGAAGGCAGTTTGCTGGAGAATCCTGAAGAATACTGATGATCTCCGAGCTGTAACAAAGAGACACCGGATTTCAGTAACCTCCTATGTCCTCAAAGCAAATAACAGCAATGGAGACACAACCCAGTATTCGTCACAATTAACGCATGTTGCATATCCGAGGTCAGTACCTGAGGCAGGTGAGGGATTTATTGTTTGCCCCAGTGATGAGGGAGACATGGATGCGCTTATTGCCGATCTTATAGCGGTGCAGAATGCTGACGGCTCCTATAGCCTGCTGCAGAGAACCCATCTGTACCTTAGCTTTGAGCTGGTAATCTGTATGAGGACTGAGCTCAACACTTTTCACCTAAAAATTAAAACTGCATTCATAAACATGTAGTCAGGAGTAGTATTTGATATATATGAAGATGGATTCACAGGTTCTCTCACCCTGCCATGTTTGGCAAAGGTGTCAAGCAGGATCTGCTGCAGCTCCTTCCTGCTCATCCTGTAATCCAGGTTTGCTACCTGGATGTCTGCACCGTCAGAAAATGGCTCAGGCTGCGAGTCAGGGCATGGGCTTCGGGAGGGAACACTCACGGGGGACGACCGGTTGGACAGACACGGAGATGCACTCCTGAAAGAATGGCGTGTAGCAGACACAAATGACACCTGCTTGTTCAGAAGTATTCGGACAATCGAGCTGATAAACGACACAAACCTTGAGGACCAGGATCCCTGCTGGAACATCAGCGGGCTGAAGGACGTGTGCAGGCTGAGTTTGCTGAAAGCTGATGGAGTGCTCACCTGGAACAACTCGTTTGGAGAATCTGTAGTACTGCGCTGGCTGCACAAATCTCTCCTATGCACACAAAACTTGATTTTTTACATCAACAGCGTATTTTGAACACCCTTACCAAGAAACAACAGAACAGCTGCAAACCCTGAAAGCACATTAAAAAGACCTGTTTCACTCACCCTGGCTAAAACAACCTTTATACCAAATAATTTTATCCAAATCATCTTCGACATATGCATATTTCCCCCATACAACATAATCTCATATCATTTGCCAAACGTGTACATATTAAAATGTTGCAACCTTCAATCCAAATATTCGTACAGTTTCAGGATCGGAGCAGCAGAGCCAAACAATGAGGCGTTCACCAAGGAATAACGCTTCCAATACAGAAGGGGTAGGAACCATACCTCCGGCCCCGGTGCAGGAGCTCTGCAGGGAAGGCTGGTTTAGCAGGCTGCAGCTGAGACGTGAGGCCTTTGCTCTGAGGAGACGCAGATGCAGCACGGACTTTCTCCAGAGGAAAACCTGCCCTGGGCTTAGACTCCATACCATTCACATCCTGAGTTTAAGTAAAATAATGTGTGAATCTTTCACAAATTGTAAATAGTACTGATAAAGGAAGGGGGGGAAAAAACGACAGGGGGTAGTAACAGCAACATTTCAGTCCTGTTAAAAGAAAGTCCGACTCCATGACTTTTAATATGAAAATAATAAAATGCATGATGGATATGAAGGTAATGCTCACAGTAATGAGATAAACTGGAGTTGGAATTTCCTGCAACAGTACGCTCTTAAAAATGGATGGAACTACATGGAGCTACAAAGCAAAAAATACAGAATAATAAATTTCAAGAGAAAAGCAAAAAAGAATGAAGGGTATCATGGAAAGGACCAAAAAAACTCATGCAAGACTGCCATGATGTCAGAGGAAGATAAATCAGTCCACCATGCTATGGATTTTGAAGCAAAGGCAACAGCAGAGGGTGAAGGGTCTTCGGGAAGCTGTAGCTAGGCAGGTAGGATCGGGATTATGAGCACATTGAGTAAGCACAGACTTGTTAAACCCTGGCACACGGTCAACATTCTCCAACAGACACACACCTGATAACTTGAGACTGAAACTCTTAGGACCTGGTGAGAAATAACTGAAAGGGCTGAATGTAAGGAATGTTCTCTGCAGGAGTCTGGGGTTTGTTGGAGAATCTTAGACTCGTGTGCTCAGAATTGAATTCATCCGGAAAACAGATTTGGTTTTAAGCAGCTAAAGGATGAAGGGAGAATGGAGGCACAAGGCACGGTTACACCGCTGACCTGGGAAAGAGACTTCAACACAGGGCTGCAGGAAGAAGCATGCCCCACTTTCCTAGGGCTGTAGGGTCTTTCCGGAACATTTACCCCAGCGTCTCTTCCACTTTGGGAGGCTCGCAATGCCCGTCTGGGGCGACGTGGTGACCGTGGCTTCTCCACGGGGAGGAACAGGGCGCTAGAAAAGGAGGAAGAGGCGGCAGGACGAGACCTCTCCGCCTCCTCCTCCTCCTCTAGGCCATCAGGGGAAAATGACACAGTGATGCGGTTCCCTAGGACGTCCTCGTTCTCCATGCGCTTGCGGGCGCGCTCGGCTGCCTCCGCGCTGGCAAAACGGAGCACAGCGGTGCCGCCAGACACGCCCAGCACTTTCCCGCCGCAGTTATTGGACAGGCGCTGAAGCCTGCTACTGACAGACTTGGCGTCGCGGTGCGTGGGGAGGTTGTGCACAAAGAGGAGGTTGAAACAGGGCTGGAGGAGCAAAGAAAGAGGGAGCACTCTGGGTTTTTCTGGGACTGTTCTACTGGGGTAGTTACTGTTTTGCTTTTGGTTTGAATCCTTTATCTACGTCAATATTCTTGAACAAAATAATTAAAAAATGAAATGCAAATAACTGTACACAACCTACAGCCTGTAATTTATCCAATACATTGTCAGGAGTAGCACGTCATGGCTGTAGCTTGGGGTAAGGCTGCACTCCTGTACAGAGGGCCATAGGTTTAACAAAGGCCAGAGTAGGCTCGAGTTCATAAACATACGGTAGCGCTAGGAACATCTGGGCGCTGAATAAAAATAAATGATACAGCTTCTCAGGAGACTTTATAAAAGATTTTAACTGACTAAATATTCCTGAGCCCGGGATTAAGCTGGAAAGATAAATACCTGTGATTTGATCAGCATCCTGGGAGGCAATTCTGACACAAAGTCTTCAAATAGGACATGCAGGTGTGCGTGCTGCAGCAGAGCAGGCGAGGCTTGACTCTTGTGCACCAGAATCACCTTGAAGCCATGGCGATGACGTAGGTCACTCAGTTCACTGGCAAAGTTCACGTCAGCTGAAAATCCACAAAAGGACGTGGGGGGGGGGGGGGTTCGAATGACAGCAGCTCATTGGCACTGTAATGTTTTTTTATCTGATTAAATTTCACCAAGGAATTGGATAACTGTACATGACTAGCGAGAGCAATTTAATAATTAGGCCATGGCCTAGACTTTCAACTCAGGAGCTTCCTTTTATAATTTTATTATACAGATCTCTAACAGTTAATGGACAGACTCATTAAACCTATTTGAATATAATCTTATATAAACCGATCAACTTATCAAGGTGATAATCTGACTTTTGCCATGGCACCGAAGTGAGCAACAGCATAAGTCAGGAGCTACTCCTTCCTTCAGAGATATGAAAACCAAGTTTTAAAATAACTTCTTAGGACATAGGAGTGAAGGGGGGAAAAAAGGAAAATTGCAACAGAACCAAAACCTCAGTGACAATCCACTACCAGAAAACTAAAACGGCCAGGACACCATTAGCAACCAAGCTAGCCACGAGGATATGGATGATATTCAAGCTAACATTACCTCGGGGTCAAAAGCGGTCCACTACCTTTATCTCATTATCTCAGTGAACTCATGCTGACTAAACAAATACCCAAACTGTGATTTCCAAACTGGAATACTGGCACCTCAAAAGGTTATCTAAGTATTTGATTACTGGTGCACACCACTAATTATCGACATCGTCCCAAAGGCTAATCCTGACAACAAGGTCCGAATATGGATATGATGTATACTTACAAGAAACGACAATGACTGTAGCAGGAGCAGTGTGTGTTTCAGCAAAGCGCCTCAGACTCTGTCGGAGTTTGTCGTCAGCAGCGTTTTTGGCTGTGGCATTTATGTGAGCAACAGTGACCTATGAGAGGGTTAGAGTGTTGGCTCATATCACTGGTCATATCAAACTGGAACTGCTTTTGCGGTGAGGCACTATAACAATGATAATAACCAAATAAATATGTTTGCGCAGCATGCTGTCATAAGAATATCAATATGAAAATAAAGCTCCACTACACATGAACAAAGTTAAATGTTGCTGGGATTAGTTAGCTGGTGAGATATCTGAGTTCTGACAGCCCAGTGATGTCCACGGTCCCTAAACCACAGCTCATTAGTAACCTTGAAGCTAGTAGCAGGCTGGCATTAGCAAAGTCGGTTCATAAGAGTAGTTTACTGTTACTGTCGCTCAGTATTATCAGAAGAGACAAGAAGCTTAATCTTACAACTAGGGTTGTGGGGAGGTTAGCGTGCAACACTCACCCGTTCATACTCACACCTAGCGGCAATCTGACACAGCTAATTAGCCTAACGTGCATGTCTTTGGACTGTGGAAGGAAACCGGAGTACCTGGAGGAAACTCATGTAAGCACGGGGAGAACATGCAAACTCCACACAGAAACACCAGAGTCTGCGACTCAACCCATGATTGGATGGTGATCGCTGGGAGTGACAGGGAAGTCAGCGTATGCCATCCCTCCCTGCGGTGAGAGCTCGTCCAAATAGCTCCCTGTCCCGGATGGCTGTGGCATCAACCTGGATTCGAGGCCTCATGTTAAATGAGCTTACAGGAAAGTCCCTGAGTACCTGGCAGTTATTGAGCTCCTGGATGACGGCCTTGTTCTCCTTGCTGATGTCGCACACGCAGATGAACTCGGCCTCGCGGTGTCCTTGGAAGAAACGCTCACGGAGTCTCTGGACCACTGTAGCAGCTGAACGTCCGCTGGGCACGGCACAGTTCTCTATGTCCCAGAACACACCCACCGGGGGCAAGGACTCCTGCCCGCCACCCTCAGTCGACCCTAATAGCACACACCCAATCAGAGTCAATACACAGAAACTCTTCTGCCTAACAGGAACTGATGTACAGTTATGCACAAGGGCACCTTCTACTGCATTTTAAAATTATGTCCATATAAAAAAGCCTTTATGTGAAGTATAAACTGCTTAAAGCACAATAAAAGCATCGGTATGCACCGACCATATTTTGGGTTGATTTTGCCTACGCTGCTGGGGTGTAGAACGCTATCGTTGGAGGCTCCAGGAACTCTGCAGCCGTTACACATAGGTACAGTAGCAGAGCAGGACTGAGGTGGAGGAGGAGGGATATTTGGCCAAACCTTCTCAGAGTCAGCAGCACCCAAACCCTGTGTGGGCTAAAAGAAAAATATTTACAGGTACATCAAAACCCCTCACATCTGCAGCTTATTTAAAGCACATAATTACAACACGAACAACAAGCGGTTGAATATCAACTAATTCATTTCCATTTAAAGATCAGTATAATTGCACTACAATGTCCAAGCGCTCATCTGATCGTCTCAATTGTAACTAATCAGTTTCCGTTTCAAGTTATAACCAGGTCAAAGACTAACCGATACCAACACTGAGACATGCTGGAAGTGTAAATAGAGATTCCGTACTAAATGGCCATTCAGTGACTGCAGATTCTCACAGTCAGATAAAAAACAGCTCATGAACTGATGTACTAATGCCTGAAACAAAACAATTTGGTCCACCAAAGGGCAGACTTAGGTGAATTACTTTCACACTAATCCACACTTGAATATCTGAGAGCAGTGTTTCTTCACTGATAATTTGGGATATACAATTCCCACCCATCATGTGTTGCCTCAGTATCGCATACAACCTCCACCAACCACAGAGAGGTGTATCACCCATTTCCACAAGTGACAACACAATTTAATAAAATCTTAAGCATTCATCATTCCTGGGTTGCCAGAACTGTGCATTAAAACACTTGTGAAATGCTTTCGATAGATTTTTTTTTAATGTTAGACCTGTTATGTTTATTTATTCCTGCAGTGATACACACATCTGGTTCTTGACTCAGAAATGACTGTTTTCCTTATTTTTGTAAATACAGATATCATGCTACACTGCCCCCTAGTGCCCACACTCATTATAGGAAGACTGACAGACAGGTGCCTATGTATGTACTTGAGCCTTAATGTGTATAACTTGGACCTAAAAGGAGGTGAAGGAACGCACTAAACTCAGTCACACCTTAACAATGCTCTACGTAAAGCAGGCAAAAGACCAACCTTTTTTAAACACTGATGGCAGTAGTGTGCTCCCTTCTGACAGACCGTGTTGTGCTCAAGGAACAAAGGGTTAGTAAGGTGGTGTGTAGAGGAGGGCGTGTCACCGTGTGAATGGTAGTGCTGCTCCGCCCGATGCTCGTCACTACAGCGGCAGCATCCGGGTAAGGCCACGCATGGCCCATGGATTGGCGCAGGGCCGGACATGTGTTTCGAATGCAGACACCCCACTGAGACGGAGGAACAAGAGTGAAGGTGGCCGCAGCAGGACGGGTGTGCGTGAGCTGCCATGGGCTGAGACGTGGCTACCGAGGCCACCCGGAACCCAAAACTCTGCGGGGTCTGCAGCTTTGTAGGGGAAAAAGGGGCAGGAAGGCCACCACCACCAGTGCTAGCATTAGCTATGCTATTATTGCTACAGCCACCACCAAAACTTTCACCGAAACCGTGAGCCGGGGCTTCGAGCATGCAAGAGTGCCGCTGGATGTGCAGGCTGCATTCACAGTGGGAACACAAGCTTACTTTTGGGCTACTGAGCTGCAGCTGAGGAAGGGGCTGTTGGGAATGTTGAGGGTCAGAGGCAGGAAGCTGGCAAGGAGGAGATGCAGGCTGGGGGGCCAAAGCAAGAGGCTGCTGAGAGGCACTGTGGAGTGGAGGGGGAGGGACATCTTTCAGCTCCAACACTGGCTTACGGATTTCCATGTAACTGTTCTGTGGATTAAAAAAAGGAATGCAATACATCACTAGCATGATGGAACAGCAAAAATAAGTCTTTCTGGACCTGGAAGGCCCACACCCAGAAATATTAAAACAGAAAATAGATGCTGACCAATGTGAAAGTCACCCAGGAGTAGCTGTTTGTACATCTTTTAAACTCTTAATTAAAAACATTAAATAACATACTATACAATCTTATTTATTTAAAACCGTGGTGGTGGCACGATGACTTGCACGTCCACCTCACTGCAAGAAGGCCTGGGTTGAGATGGCTGAGATGGGTGCCAGCCTACCAGCAACCCTAATTACAATTAAGTGGCTTAGAAAAGTAATTAATATAAATGTGGTACATGCAGAAATGCATTTTTTTGGATACACTGTACTAACCCTACAAGTGAAGTTCTGGCTCTGCATTTAACTCACCTAAAGTGAACACACACACTAGGGGCAGTTATGCAATGCAAGGAAATCTGCCACTTCCGGAGAGCAGTGGGGGGATAGGTGCTTTGCTCAAGAGCACTTTAGCCATAAAGGTGGAGGAAGAGAAGGTGCAGCTCACTCCCGCACCACCACATATTTTTAATGTTGGTATGAAAATCAAACCAGCACCCTTAAGGTCCCAACCCCGCTTCTCTAACCATTAGGAAACAGCTACCCCCAATTACTCCTTACACAACAACTATAAAGTCATTTTCTTATCAGCATTTCTTTTTGTTTTATCTCAAATTAATATGACCTCCAACCTGAAGACAGGTAACCTGAAAGTGAAGATTCCTTCCATAAACACGTTAATAACATCTCTAGGGGAGATACGGCAGCGTAGTGGTTAGCATGTACACCTTGCAGCGAGAAAGTCCTGGGCTTGGCGAGGATGTTCCTGTGTGTAGTCTGCATGTTCTCCCTGTGCTTGCATGGGTGTCTTCTGGCTATTCTGGTTTCCTCCCAAAGTCTAAAGGCTAATGATATGTTCCAAATTGTACCTAGGTGTAAGTTGTGTTGGTCCTAAGATGGTCTGGCAGACTGGATGCACTGCTCAGACAGGCTACAGCCCTAACAGAATTATGCCGTTGTCAAATGAGTGAGTTGACAGTAGCATCCCTAGAATTATAGAGCATCTTATAGAAGTATTGAACTACTTCTGTAAGCTAGCTAATACTACGGAAACGAGTATTCTCCGAGCTCCGAGTGCCACGGAGCCGATGAGAGGGTTCACTCTCTGACTCAATTCGCTTAATCATTTTATGGTTGTAGGGAGGCTGGAGCCTATATTAGCAGACACTGGGTACACCCTGAAGTCCATTTCAGGGCAACACACACAAACCATTCACACTCACATCCATACCTAGGGGCTACCTGGAACACCTGACACGCACGTCTTTGGAGTGTGGGAGGAAACTAGAGTACCCAGAGGAAAAAACCCAATGCGTGCACATGGAGAACTTGCAAACTACACACAGAAACGCCCTCGCCGAGCCCTGGACCTCCTTTCATGCAAGTAAGGTGGATGTCCTAACGACCCGATGAGAAGATACAGAGCCAAGGATTGCCCGATCGCCTCCTGCTCCTTCGTCAGGTCACTCACCTGGTGCAGTGTCGAAGGGGCAGTTTGTTGGGGGGAAGAAAAGCAGTCGGCGAGTTTCCAAAACCTGTTTTCTGTGCGAGTGATCCATGGGAAAGACCTTCCATGACTAATTTCCCTTTCCTTTCCCGACCCTTCCATCATACCACCTTCCCAAACATCTCACCGATGTTTCACAACTCTTCTCTCTCATGCTTGCCTTGAAAAGAGGAACACAAAACTTTATTAAAAAGGTGGCAATTCAAGACCAAACCGCCTTCCAGGACTACTAATAGCAAGAAGCAGGGCTGGAAAGCTGTTTATCCAGGTAAATCAGAGGAGAAAATGCTCACACGTGTAATGTTATTAAGGATATACATGTTGATAGGCTAGCTTACTCACAAGCCCTGCTAGGTAACGTTGTTTACATAAACAGACGCTACATAGTTCTGTACTTTCAAACGGAATTAAAGCCGAAAGACAATGACCAACACACCCTTCTATAAAAATACAAAAGAAATTGATGTGAAACATACACAACATGACGGCGTCTGTAAGGTGTAAGGGCCTTAGCAAGTTACAAAACCCGAGAATTGGTGTTGTGTGGTGTTTAGCTAGCAAGAGGCTAACTGCATTAGCAATATTAGCTAAACGAATCCAAAACTGAACACACCGTCATAGACTTTAGACAACAAACCAAGCCTTGTTTTCACAAGGAATTAAAAAACCGTCTGCTATTAATGTGTGTCGTTCTGTTAGCCGACTAAACAGCTAGTTTATACACATACATACCTTCTACCTTCTACCTCCCACCCATTCTCTCACACACACTGCACCTCTTAAGGTCCTCGCGCGCCAACGCGCAGAAATAAAGGCTTATCTAAGGATGTCTCCGTGGAAACGCTGTCGTAAACGCGCCGGCGGCTGTCGTAAATCATATACACTACACGGCGAGGCAGTCACATGACCTTACACCAGAACGTGGCCCCACCCCCGCCAACCAAAAAAACCCCAGAAGTTATCAGTTATACAGGATGTGTTTGTGGACTGGATGATTGTTTCAATTTAATTGAACTGAAGGACCAGTGACTGACTGACCATGGCATGGTTGCTGGGGTCAGATGATGGGCCAGTCTTTAGGGGTTTCCACAGAACAGCAGCCCAAACAAATCATCCTGTGACTCACACTTTTACAGAGGATGGGACAGAGGGAAATGAAAAAGTCCACGGGAGCTTAAACAACTAGTCTTGATGGGCAGAAAAGCATCTTAAAATGCACAGATGGGTAAAAATCAACAAATTAAATAAATGAATAAATAATAAAAAAAAAACACACACCTACATTGTGAACCTGAGACGACAGTAAGCATACTTACACAAACTGGACCCAATTGGCCTTGTGATAAAAATTCATACGGGAGGTGGTGGTGGCAGCATAGCGATGTGGGGATGAGCAGAAAAGAGTTAAAAACACACAGCATGCTGACATGTGAAGCAGGTGTGCTTAAAAAAATAAGGCTGAACAGGAACCAGAGACGACAGTAAGCACAGACTCACCCAAACCGGACCCAATCTGCCTCGTGTTAAATATTCAGATGGGAAATGGTGGTGGCACTGCAGCGATATGGGAGTGTTTTCTGAATGGTTACTCAAAAGCTATGACTTTAATGTTATGTTGTGTAAGACCACACACTCCCCAACCATCTTCAGTAGAAATAAGTGTGTATGTTTGTGCATGTTCGAGTCAAATGTGACAGTCAACACTTCACCTTAATGTTGTACGTGCATGTTGCTTGTGTTTGAAGTTAAACAAGAATGAAATCTTAATACTTGCAGGAACACCAAGTACATCTGTAAGCAAGGATTATGCATTTATTTTGTGCAAATAAGGGATAATCACATTAACATATAAAGAAAACACTCATGCACAGGCAAAGGAAAAAGCATCCCAGGAGTTGAAAATCCCATACCTACGCTACAGCCTTAATTCAATCAGAAAGACGTAGTAAATACCACCATTGTTGCCATACATTTTGTATGTTTGGTCTTTTCACTTTTTTATTTTAAAGAAATACTGGGCATTTAGTTTCATCATAAATTTTATTTCAGTAAGATCATAATTCTGATTGGATCAAAGCCTATAAAACTAAAACACACCCATAAATGGTTAGATACATATGGTTTTAAAAAAAGTTAAGGAACGCAAAAAAAAGACAAATTTAGTTAAGACACTAAACCTAATTTATATGATTTGTAAAAGATTTGATTATTACGTTACCTAAAAGTGCAGATCCTAAGTAACTGAATCATAAACTGTGTTTTCACATCAGACGTCTTACACTCTAACCTGGTACGTACTACATCCGACACAGTGGTGACAACTTACACCAAGTCGCCAGTGAATTTGTTACTAGACTGGTACACCTATATGGCTATACCTTGGTGTATACACTTGGGCTATACCTTGGTGTATACACTCCGGGATGGCTGATAATCAGATATGCCAAATCTAATAACTAATACACTAGTAACTCAAGACCGTCACAGTTAGTATCCCCCCCATGTACTGTTTACATGATGAATACAGTAGCATTTTACAGTGCCACATGAAGCAATCACAAATTCCTTGTGTGCTGTTGACATACAGTGATACAACAAAGACGACAGAGAGGGGGGGAAAAAAAAAAGTTGCAAAAATTCTGTAGTCCATTGTCAGGGTCACAAGGGCGTTAAATCACGTTAAGTCGAGCGTCTCTGCACTGTAACAAATGTATACAGCACGCACTTGTAAAAAATAGAGCAAAAATAAAAAATATTGCAAATACAAAGAATGTAAGCATACACATCTTTCTTTATATACAGGTCTACAGGTTCTTTCACTTGACGTTATACCTTGCTACAATATACAAATATTGTACTGTACAATACATACTTTTTTTTTAACGGAGCTGAAAATATGGAGATCCGTCAGTTAGGCAAAGGGGGAAGGCGGGTGTTCTAGTTAAAGGAAAAGTTCAGAAAAAATATATTTATGCTTCACACAGGCTTCCTCTATTACTCCAAATGTCTGATAGACGAGGCGTATTTACTTTCGGACACATGCTCCTTCAGTTGTCACAATTGAACCATAATTTCCCATATGGTTAGACCTATATGTCCATATTCCTAATAAGCAGTACAATCCGTAAGCTCATTTTTAAATAAATTAGTTTTTCACACTGTATTTAAAGATTAACCTGGATGTGGTGCATGAACACACCCTGGATGAGACGCCAGTCAGGGCTGCTGGTGTGTTTCTCTGTCATAGGAAGGAAACTAAAACGTTTTCAAAGACAGATTCTGTTATGGTGCGCTATTAACACTGTGTCCACAAGCGGGCACTTCTGAGCCGTCCTGTCTAGCTGGTTACCAAGTCGTAATGTTTCGTGATTTCATGCACCGCAACGTTACACATGTTGAGCTCAGGCTCTTTAAAAAAGTATGTCCGTAAAAACGATTTTATCCATCATGAGATGCGTCTCAAACCAAAAGCATTCGGAGTGTGCTGGAAAGTTTGCTAATCTGGAAAATGTTAATCACCACATAAGCTTTACAGTCTAGTGCGAAACTAAAGACGCCTGCACCTAGTGATATCTGGCGTAAAAGGGAACCGTTGTGTGAATGTTTTTGCTGAGTCGTTCCCTTAAACCCGGAGCAGATTGTGATAGTGAATATACTTTAACGTGGGCCATTCTCGTGTTGGTGCTTAACCGCAAACATGGATATGTGGAGGTAGTGATTTAAAAAAGAGGAAAAAAAAGAAAAGAAAAGAAAGAAAAAACCCTGGTCTGGAATGGGTCAGGGTTTGGAGCACTAAGTATCCAGGAGTCCCCAGAACCTTGAACATGTGGGGAGAATTTACAGAATTCATATTTGTTTGTTTAAAAATAGAATGAATATCCAGTGGAAGTCCCTAGCGCTTGGATTTTTATTTCTAAGGGAATGTCATGGGCCAGGTAAATGTCCTCTCCGTTATTATCTGGGCATGAAAACCAAAAGCTGCTAGCTGAACCTCCTTCTTCACAGCCAAAGTGTACATATGAACTTGGAACTCTGTGACCTGATGAGAGAATTAGCAGTCTGGTTGGCCACAAATAGCAAATCAAAACTAAAGTAAATCACCCTGAATAAACAGATACCGCAAAACCTGGCCCTAACGCTCAAATAAGCGGTTTCATGCTCTCTCTCCATTATGGATCCTCTGGTGCCTCTTGAGCTCCCCGGATCTGAAGAAGTTTTTGCCGCACTGGGCGCAGTGAAAAGGCCTCTCGCCTGTGTGGATGCTCTGATGGCCCTTCAGTCGCTCCAGGCGCGAGAAGCTTTTATCGCACTGGTTGCAGTGGTAGGGTTTTTCACCGGTGTGAATCCGCCGGTGCTCTTTCAGGTGACCCGATTCGGAGAAGCTCTTCCCGCATTGGTAGCACTGATACGGCCTCTCTCCGGTGTGTGTCCGGTGGTGACGCTTCAGGTCTCCTGATCTGAAGAAGCTCTTCTCACACAGCGTGCAGTGGTGAGGCCGCTCTCCCGTGTGGATACGCTGGTGGCCCCTCAAATGACCAGAATCTGAGAAGGTCTTGTCGCACTGCGGGCACTTGTACGGCCGCTCGCCGCTGTGGATACGGAGATGCCTTTTGAGGTCACCTGACCTGTAGAAACGCTTGGCGCACTGCGGGCACTGGTAGGGCCGTTCGCCGGTGTGCATCCTTTCGTGTTGCTTGAGGTGACCCGAGTCGGAGAAATTCTTGCCGCACTGTAGGCAGTGGAACGGCCGCTCACCGGTGTGGATCCTCTCGTGCCGTTTGAGATCGCCCGAGGTGGGGAAGTTCTTACCGCACTGAAAGCAAGGGAACGGTCTCTCTCCGCTGTGGATTCGCTGGTGGCGCTTGATGTCGCTGATTCGGAAATACTTGCCGCAGTCCTGACAGTGGTACGGCCGCTCGGCTGAGGGCTGGCTGCTCGGTTTTGGTGGTGGGCTACTGAGTGGGGTATTCAGAGGGGAAGTAAGCGAGGCAGTAAGTGAGGTACTCAGCGTGGTAGTTAGAGGGATGCTTTTAGGATTTGTGCCACCGCAGCACGCCGTGAGACACTCGCCTGTCTGCTGCTGGAGATGCTGAGCTATAAACAAAAAAAAAAAAACAGGAAAATCAGTAACCAAGATTTGTGATTTGGGGGCAATTTTTAACGAGCAACTGGATCTTGTGATGGCGATGATAAAAATGCTGGAACATTTCAAGATGTTCCTCTACAGAAAGCAGAAAACATACAAAGGTTTTGGGAGACTAACACACTGGGGCCAGATTTGTCATTGCAAATGCAGTATTAATATGAGAAATTGTAATCAATTCCTTGACGATTACTCACCATCACTGCTTCTTTTTGTCTGCGTTCTTGATATATAAAAATTATTCGCCCAAGGCGAGGTGGATGTCGGTGAATATTGCCTGAGACGGAACATCAAGGAGACTTTCCAGCGCTATCCACCGAGCCTGAGGCGAATAATTGTTTTAGTATAGACTACAGTGGAACATAAGAAAAGCAAACTAACATAAGACTTTTATGGTTTATTATTTATAAGATTCTAGCATTATCTCCAAGTTTGCACGGCGGCCAATAAGCAATTACTGAATGAGACAAAGTATGACATAGAATCATTTAGTCGAGGGGTTGTTGAATTCTAGAATCGCTACATCAAGAATAAAATACCAACATGACTGTCCACCAATCAGAAACAAGTTATCTCTCAAATGAATAATAATGTTTACCATTCACTAACTGCGAGTGCATATAGCTAATGTGGCTATTGCATCAGCATTCCTTTCTCTCAGTTTTGTAAAGCTCTCAGCAAAGTAACCTTCCCTCTTCCAAGTACCCAGCTCCACCGCAGGCAAGGATAACAATTATTACATATCCCACACCACTTCCTTAAAAGTTTGTGTGAATATTTTAAAGGGTTAATAAAATAATTACTGAATCCAGCTTTCTTATAATATGGAAAATTATTCAGTCTTGGTGGGCGTTATCCACCTTGACCGAATAATTCCCCATATCATACTTGCCTCAAAGGATAATTGCTTATTATCTCAGGACAGAGAACAAATCAGATCACAACATTCCTGTGTAGTATACACTAAAAAATATTACTTTTTGTAAATGCTTGAAAGTTTAGTTTATGGTGCCGTGACTAAAGAGGACTTCTTTATTAGAGAAATAAATTGTATTTTTCTTTTATAAAATAACATTCAGTTTAGTATATTACAATTCCAAAGATTCCTTCATGAAGTAACCTAATTATATACGCCAATGATTATAAAGACAACGTTATAACACCACCCTGTTACAGTTTAACACCATCCTGCAGCTTCCTGAGCACAACACTGTTTGGTTCAGTGTATCCCAGTAGTGAGTAGGGGAAGTGAAGGAGTGGATTAGGCACCAATACCCTACATAGTGAGTAGGGGAAGTGAACAAGTGGATTAGGCACCAATACCCTATATAGTGAGTAAGGGAAGTGAATGAGTGGATTAGGCACCACTACCCTACATAGTGAGTAGGGGAAGTGAACGAGTGGATCAGGCACCACTACCCTATACAGTGAGTAGAGGAAGTGAACGAGTGGATCAGGCACAACTACCCTATACAGTGAGTAGAGGAAGTGAACGAGTGGATTACACGTCACCACTACTTTATATAGCGAGTAGGGAAAGTGAATGAATGCATTAGGCACCACTACACTATATAGTGAGTAGGGGAAGTAAACGAGTGGATTAGGCAGCAATACCCTACATAGTAAGTAGGGAAAGTGAATGAGTGGATTAGGCACCAAGACCCTACATAGTGAGTAGAGGAAGTGAACGAGTGGATTAGGCACCAATACTCTATATAGTGAGTAGGGGAAGTGAAGGAGTGGATTAGGCACCAATACCCTACATAGTGAGTAGGGGAAGTGAAGGAGTGGATTAAGCACCAATACCCTACATATTGAGTAGGGGAAGTGAATAAGTGGGTTTAGGCACCACTACTTTATATAGTGAGTAGGGAAAGTGAATGAATGCATTAGGCACCACTACTTTATATAGTGAGTAGGGAAAGTGAATGAATGCATTAGGCACCACTACCCTATATAGTGAGTAGTGGGAATGAATGAGTGCGTTAGGCACCACTACCCTATATAGTGAGTAGGGGAAGTAAATTTGCGACTTGAAACACGCAAATTGTCCTTCCTTTCTCCTGCCGGGTCACAGCGTTCGAATACGTGCGTGAGATCACGTGTTACACCCATGCTTATTGATTACACGGGATAGACGTGGGGAATCGAGTTGTTTTCCCGTTCCTAAAATTTGTTAATTGTAAAAATTAGTTGAAATATTAGCACGATCAATTTAACGCACAAAACTTTACTCCAGTCGTTGGTAAAAGATCTAAACAGGGATGATAAAAAAACAAAAGTACAAAACTAGTGTACATTTGATCCATAAGCATAAACTTAAGGTATTTTATCTGTTATTAACCAGACAAGGTAAAGTTTACGGCATAAAGCGCTGATAGAAAATTAATAAGATACGAATCAAATGATTCGAGTAATACGAGTTGACTCGTGAGTCGGTTCTTCAGTGGCTAATCGAGCGGAGCTCCCAGTTTCACGAGAAAGTTCTCAATCCTGATTTAATAAATACATATATTCCATACCAGCTCTTTATTCAATTTGCTATGTTAATCTTTGAAACCATATGCTTTCATGCAGCTCAGTGTGAAAGCTATATAGACTACGCAGAAGCCCGGATCATTTAAACCCGCAGCGACTCACCGAAATGGAAGAAATCCTCCACACTCTCGTCTTCCTCTTTGACTTTCACACCGTGGCCCAGCGGCCGGCCGTAGTGCTGAAACGGCCCAGCACCGCGCAGTCCTGCTGTGGGCAGAAATTTAGTGCTAGAGGAGAGAGCCTGGTTCAGTTTGTTCCCGTAGTCCTAAAAACAAGAGGTGGGAATCGTCATTGCTCTAACCGCGTTAGCCGGGGGTGGCTAACTCTCCAAGCTAACGTCGCGAGCTACACAAAAACGGACATTTTGTGCAGCTGCGCGGATTCGAGGCGCCACCGCGAAGACAAAATACAACAAAAACCAACTCGTCTTCTTTTTATCACAGTTCGACGAACTTTACTCTCCCGCAATCCGTCTTTAATTGTCCATGTAAACATTAGCTTTATCCGTATACCCAAATCTGAACCGTCTTGAACATTTTGCGTGAGAAGCCCTTTTTTATCTCTCCCACTCGTATTCCGAACCAATTCCGCCTCCAGTACGAGATTGATAAGTTCTTACCAAGCACAAACAACTGCCCTATTGGTGCCTCTACTCTGAATATCAGCCAGCAAACCAATCACGACGACGCGGCTGGGGAGTTCTTTAGCCAATTGTATAAAAGGAGGCGGGACTTACACGGAAATCGGGTGGGAGAAAGGAAAAAAACCTCCTTCGCGCACAATCCACGCTAGCGAACGACTGGTTGGCTAAGATGGCTAGCTTTGCAAAACGAGCGCTAACTCGACACGGGAAATCTTTTCGACTAAGACATGATCATTACATATAAACGCGATACTCGTTTATTTAGACAGTCGCAAAACATGTTCACTTACCATATCCACCCTACTCGTCCATTTGTTTAAGTTATCGACGAAATTCATCGGTTACCAGGCGAAGAGGCAGAAATTTGATATTCACCGGAACTCTGTTGTGTTTACTAAGACAGCGCCCTGCGCGAGCAAATACAACTCTGACCCCTGCTGGCTCGGAGGGGAAATACACCGGGGGTATTCACTGCTACAGACCATTGAAAACAAAAACACTTAAATATAAATTATAAAATATAAGGAATTTTATTAATACTAATCCAAGTAGCCTGATGTTACTTGACTGAAAGAAAAGCACATATGAGGGATTTCATGATTAAGGTGCCATATTTACAAAAATAAATGTAAATACATTCTGGAAATTTTAAAGACAACATAAATTTTAAACCTAGGTATCACAAAAAATATTTCAGATATGATAAGTAGCTTAAATCATTAATTAATTCACTCACTTGCTGAACCATTTAATCCCACTTGGGTCGTGGGAGGCTAGGCGAAGACGGGGTACACCCCTGAACCACCATGGACCAACATGCACATACCATCATTCACACTTACATCCACAGCTAGGGGCAATTTTTCACTTACTCACTCATTTTCTGAACCGCTCAATCCTTCTACTAAGGCCTATCTTAACCGGCATTAGATGCAGGCGAGGTACATCCTGAATAGTTTAACAGACAATCACAGCGCCCCATAGGGGCAATTTGTAAAAGCCAGTTAACCTAATGTGTATGTATTTGGACTGTGGAAGGGAACCAAAGTACCCGGAGAAAACCCATCCATGCACAGAAATGATCTCACAGAGCATGAGATTCGACCCCAGGATCTTCTTGCTGTGAGGCTGGCATGCTAACCATTACATCACCATGCCACCTCCCATAGCTACACTTCAACTCAAAATATGGTGGGCGGTGGTGGCTTAGTGGATAAGGCTCTGGGTTAGTAATCATAAGGTCAGTGCTCTAGTTCAACCCCCAGTGTAGTACTTCACCCTCAATAGCTTAGCTGTATCAATGGCAAAAAAACAAAAAACAGTAAGTCATTCTGGATAAGGGTGTCTGCCATATGCTATAAATGTAAAATATAATCATTAGGCAGTTTAAAAAAAGATATTTTCCAAAATTAATGTGAGGATCCATCCAGCAACAGTTTACTTGTGGAAAAATGTAATAAAAATTAGTTTTTTTGTGCTCACAATATAACAGCTGATATCCTAGTATCTGATCAGCCAATCAGAGTGTGCCATTGCTCATTACCAGTGGGTGTGAAAATCATAATTTCATTCTAATAATACATACTTTTTTATTTATCCAAACAAATTTAAAAAATAGACAATGCCTTACATTGAAAGGATATTGTAACATTTGGCTATATAGTGTAGTGTAGTTTGCTATATCTCTCTGAAATCATGAGTAAATGCCCAAAGTGCCATTAGCATGAATACTAGTTTATTACATTTTGCCCATTGAAGTAATTCCATTGTTGACAAGGGTTAGTATTAAAGGGAACAACATGGTAAGGTGCCTTTCACCTCTGAGAAAGGCTTATTTTTGTTTGTGTACTAGTCATATCACCTTTATATGGAATTTTTTGGGTGTCACCAAATTTAATAATGGCTTTGAAAAAATGTGCAGATGGAGAAAAGAGCATCTTGCAGAATCAGCCACAGCGCACTGAACCCAATCTGCCTTCGTCCTGGATAATTCGTTCATTTGCCGAACCACTTAATCCTACTAGGGTGGTGGAGCAGCTGCATCCCGTCTCAGTCGATTCTCGGCTTAGGCAGGGCACACCGTGAACAGCTCACCAAACTACCACATACACATGACCAACACAAACATACACAACCATTCACACTCACACCCAGGGACAATCTGGGATATCCAATTAGCTTAATGTGCAGGTGTTTGGACTGTGAGAGGAAACCGGAGTATCAGGAGAAAACCCCACATAAGCACAGGGAGGACATGCAACCTCCATGCAAAAACACTTGAAGCTCATACCCAGGATCTTCTTGCAGTGAGGCGGATGTGCTGAACCACAGTGGTTGTCATGTAACCAGTGGTTATCATGTTCACCTCACAGGAAAAAATTTCTAGGGTCGAGTTTTGGGCTCGGTGAGAGGGCTTTCCAAATTGCCCCTAGGTGTGGATGTGAGTGGCTGCGTGTGTGTTGCCCTGCAATGGTCTGGTGAGTTTAGGGCGTACCCTGCTCTCACCCAGTGTCCGCTGACATCGGCTCCAGCCTCCTGGGGACTTTGAGTGTGTGATGGAGTGAGTGGAAAGTGTTGTGCTTCAGCGGTGTACTGATAAGCATGTCTGCTTCACAGCAAGAAAGTCCTGGGTTCAAGGGTTCCATGGGTTTTATGGGTACTAGTCCAATATGCATATTAGGCTAACTGGCTGTTGCAAATTGCCCCTGGGTGTGAGTGTGGGTGTGAATGGTTTTGTGTATGTGTGTGTGTGTGTTGGCCCTGTAATTGTCCGGAGAGCTCTTTAGGGTGTACCCAGCCATCGCCCATTGTTGGCTGATATAGGCTTCTGCTTCTCATATGAGTGTGTGATGGAGTGAATGAAAAGTGTTGTGCTTTGGTGGCATAGTGGTTAGCACCTCTGCCTCACACCAAGAAAGTCCTGGGTTCAAGGATTCCATGGCTCCCCTGGGTACCCCTCCTACAGTCAAAAGATATGCACATTAGGCTTACTGGCTGTTCCAAATTGCCCCTGGGTGTTAGTGTAGGTGTGAATGGTTGTGTGTGTTTGTGTTGGCCCTGTAATTGTCCGCGGAGCTGTTTAGGGTGTACACCGCCATCGCCCAGTGTTGGCTGAGATAGTCGCCCGCCTCTCGTATGAGTGTGTGATGGAGTGAGCGAAAAGTGTTGTGCTTCAGTGGTATCTGCCTTACAGCAAGAAAGTCCTGGGTTTGAGAGTTCTGTGGCTCTTGCGGGTCCCCTTCCTACAGTCGAAAGATATGCACATTAGGCTGACTGGCTGTTCCAAATTACCCCTGGGTGTAATTGTCCAGAGAGCCGCATGTGCCCAGCGTTGGCTGAGGTAGGCTCTAGCCTCCCGGCGACCTTTGTAGGATTAAGCAAATGGGTGGGTCAGTGAGTGAGTGAGAGAGGGAGTATTGTGCACGCAAACCCGAACCGACTCGCCGAAAAGAATCGCTCGTGAAGGAGTCGACTCGATGGTGAATCTCTCATCACTGCTTAGGAGGCTTTCTGGTAATTACAGCGAAACCAGTCATCTGCTTGAGCCATGCAACAGCCAGGGCTCGACTGCTCTTAAACTCCCAGTTCCCATCTCGCCGGTAAGTCTGATTCTTTTCCCCGAATATCAATCCGCCTTCTTTCAGTCCGAGCAGACCGACAGCCGCTGCTGTTCTTCATGTTTGGCCATTTTATGCCGAGCCGAAAAAGGACAAGGTGGAAGACATTTTCTGTGTTAAAGCCTGTTCTTCCTCCAGCAGGCGAGGTTCATGAGCTCCGGCTCTTAATGCACCCTGTGTGAGGTGTGTTCTGCATGTCGAACCAGCCTTACTGATGTTCGCGTCATCTTTTTATCCAGCTGCAAACATCAGCACGCCTTTCATCCTGAATCTCATCCAGCTGCAGCACCCATCATCATCATCACCATCATCACCTGCCATTCCAGTCCTGATGTGGCACCTTATCTGTATCATTAATGCATGAGATTTTTTTATCTGCTTTCTTGTGCTTTCTTGCTGCTTTCTTCAGTATTTACATAGTATAATAATTTAATATATGAATTTAATTCATTAATTAATTAATTCATTCATTCATTAATTAATTCATTCATTTAAAATAGCCGCTTAATACTAATCACAGGCATGATGGGGAGAAAAACCCTTAGGAACACTGGGCATAAGGCAGGGATACACCCTGAATGGAGCACAGGGCATCAACACACACACACACACACACACACACACACACACACACACACACACACACACACACACACACACACACAC
>JBCNYG010000019.1:4714047-4740337 GCA_039654305.1 Porochilus rendahli
TGGACTGTGGGAGGAAGCCGGTGTACCCCGAGGAAACCCATGCAAGCACAGAGAGAACATGCAAACTCCACACAGAAACGCCCTCGCCGATGAAAGTGATTAAATATAGTTGGTGTTACAGAGACAACAGACGACTTTTTTGATGCATGGGATGATTACCTCTGCAAGGAGGTGCTATATGTGTTTGTATGTCTGTCTGTCTGATTGTGTAAAATTTCCTGACAAAACTACTGGACAGATTTCAGACATACAAGGTCAATGTGTTACCCCACCCGAGTCCTGGAAATGATTTGTTTTTGGAAGCTAAAGGACAAAGCTCAATGTCACAGCGAGGTCATAAAGTCGAGAGAGAAAATCCCTATTCTGTAACATGGGACGCCCACTAGGGGGAAACATTTCATTATAACTATGCCAAGGTATATGTTACCTGCAGTCTTAGCCAGATTTTTCAGGTTAATTAGTGCACTTGTCTCTATTATCCATGTGCCTGGCAGCGGTACCTTTGTGTCTGGTTTTGACATGCAGTCTCTTGAACAACAGGAAGCACAGGCCCACATTAAACCTAGTGACTCTAGAGCAAAAGTAATATTGCACACTTGTTGATAAAATGCTTTAGATTTGACATATACATAATAAATCACCACTTTCTCATCCAATCAGGAAGAAGCAGAGGGATGTCTACCCCAGACCCTTCATTAGGCCCTTCCCCCGGTCCCGGGCCTTCCCCTGGGCCGATGATGGGACCTGGACCCTCACCTGGATCCTCTCATGGCATGATGGGCCCAAGCCCTGGACCCTCCACCACATCTGGTCACTCTGTGCCTCAGCAAGGGACAGCTGGATACACACAGCAGGACAGTATGCACCCCATGCACAAAGTAAGTTTGTAATACATGTTTTCAGATTATACTTGTGTGTATAGGAGAGCTAAAATTCCTGTTTGGTAATTTTCTGTTGTCGTCCCATTTAAAATATTTGCATGCAGTGGGATGAAATATTGCAATAAATACACACTCGTGTGTGTTTGTGTAGTCTCTGGAAAGTCTGCACGAGAAGAACATAGGTGAAGAGTCTCGCTTCGGTCAGATGAAAGGTGTGTCCATGAGAGCAGGCGGACATGCTGGAATGGGGCCTCCACCGAGTCCAATGGACCAACACTCCCAAGGTAGAAGCCATATCCGTATTTTATGTGCAGTAATGAGGGAATTCACTTTATTCCTGTTAAAAGGACGACAAAGTGGAGTAGTGGTTAGCACGTACGCCTCACAGCAAGAAGGTGCTGGGTTCAAGTCCCTGGGCATTTCTGTGTGGACTTTGCATGTTCTCCTCATGCTTGTGTGTTTACTCCAGTTTCTTGCTACAGTTTAAAAACATGCCCATTAAGCTAATTGGTCAATCCAAATTACCCCCAGGTGTGGGTGAATGTTGGCCCTGTGGTGGGCTGGGGAGATGATCTCAACCTCCATCCTGAGTCAACTAAGATAGGCTCCAGCCTCTCCGTAAAATTAGTAGGAGTAAGCAGTTTGGCAAATAAATAAACGAATGAATGAATAAATTATATAATAATAAGAATGTTAACAGTCTCTTTCCACTCCACTTTAAGGCTACCCCTCACCACTGGGCTCTTCGGATCACGTCTCCAGTCCTCTCCCTGCTGGCGCGCCTCCTACATCCGGTCCTCTCCTTTCCTCTTCCTGTACCTCCTCCAGTCCACTCGAGGGCGCTGACTCGCAGCCGAACCGCTCTGGTGCTCAGAGCAACACGCCTGGTTCCTCTGCCAACCCAACACCGTTTAACCAAAACCAGCTGCACCAGCTCAGGGCACAAATCATGGCCTATAAGATGTTGGCACGTGGACAACCTCTTCCTGACCACCTACAGATGGCGGTACAGGGAAAGAGGCCCATGCCAGGCATGCAGCAAGGGCAGACCATGCCTAGTCTGCCCCCTAGTGGAGGAGGAGGGCCAGGTACAGGTCCGGGACCTCTGGGACCCAACTATAGTCGAGGGCATGGTGAGCAGAATTCTGATGATGTATACAGAAATGTTAAAAATATCCAAATTTGAATATGCAAATATTAAAATGTTTAACAAGTACTGATCTGTGCATAAGGATTCACCTCATTGCTTTCTTTATTTTGTGACGTTATAATGTGGAATTTAAATTGTTTAAATTGTTATTTCTGCACTTTTTTTGTTAAATTAAATAGAGATTATTAGTTCTATTAGTCTTTTATATTAGTTCTAATAATCTATTAGTTATTAGTATTAGTGCTGATAATTGCTGTATATTGATCGGTGTAACGATGGCATAGTGGTTAGCATGTCTGCCTCACAGAAAGAAGGTCCTGAGTTCGAGTCCTGGGCCCAGCGGGGGGTGTTTCTGTGTGGATTTTGCATGTTCTCCCTGCATTTGAGTGGGTTTCCTCCAGGTACTCCGGTTTCCTGCCACAGTCCAAAGACGTGCACATTAGGCTAATTGGCTGAAATAAAGTCACCCCTAGGTGTGAATATAAATGGTCGTGCATGTGTGTTGCCCTGTGTTGGACTGGTGAGCTGTTCGGGGTGTGTCGCTTCTTCGCCCAGATTCGGCCTGTGATCCGAATAGGTTTAAGCAGTACGGCAAATTTAAGAATGAATGAATGAATGATCCCAATGATCAATATTCCAATTAATAATACTACAAAATGGAATAAGGTTTCTATAACTTATAAGGTGAATAGTACGTTTATTTAGTGTATTTCAGAGATATAATGTGCTAGAGGAACAACATTAATATATAAATAGCTCACTGAGTATTTTGGTTCACTGTGGTCCACTGTGGTAACTTAAGTAAAGGTTCAGTGTGCTCTGGATGCTCTGCAGTGTTGAGTGGTCCCAGTGTGCCCCCGTCTGGCCCAAATGCTGTTCCTCCTGCCAACGGGCCACCAAAAACCTGGCCTGAGGGTAAGACGCCTTTAACTTTTTTTAATAATATTTCTATTTTAGGGAGTAAATTCATTATTTATTTAAGACTTGGATTATATTTTCCCTTATTACTTGCTGGTTTTAAATATTTAATTGAGGAAGCTGCTAGAAAAAATGATTCAAATATCATAGCATGGAAAAAAACACCTTTTTCCTTTTGCAGCTTGATATTAATATTCAAATTAAGTATTATCTTATTCATATATATATATATATATATATATATTTAAATATATGAAAACTCTTCCAAATACATTTTAGGTCCTATGGTGAACGCCGCCACACCTTCCAATGCCCCACAGAAGCTGATTCCTCCTCAGCCCACTGGACGCCCGTCTCCAGTGCCCCCCTCTGTGCCCCCTGCTGCCTCCCCAGTCATGCCCCCTCAGACTCAGTCTCCGGGACACCCTGGGCATTCAGCTCAGCCGGCGCCCACCATCCCTCTGCATCAGAAACACAACCGCATCACTCCCATGCAGAAACCGTGCGGTCTGGACCCTGTGGAGATCCTGCAAGAAAGAGAGTACCGGTATAGAACAGGCTTCCTATGTTGTTATTCTATTAGTACGCAGTATATTTCTCATAAATCCCATTATTTTCCTTAACAACAAAGAAATCGTAAGATTTTTGTTCACAAATAGGCTCGAAGCACGTATTACACACCGTATCCAAGAGCTAGAGAATCTTCCGGGCTCGTTAGCAGGTGACCTGCGTACAAAGGCTACCATTGAGCTCAAAGCTCTCAGACTGCTCAACTTTCAGAGACAGGTGATTGTCCTAGAACGGACGATTTGGGTTGTGATTAGTTCCAGTGTAGTAACTGAACGACAATTTCATTCTGTGTGTGTGTGTGTGTGTGTGTGTGTGTGTGTGTGTGCGTGCACATGTGTTGTAGCTGCGTCAAGAGGTGGTAGTGTGTATGAGGCGTGACGCGGCTCTTGAGACGGCTCTGGACGCAAAGGCTTATAAGCGTAGTAAGAGACAGTCCCTGCGAGAGGCTCGCATCACAGAGAAACTGGAGAAACAACAAAAGATCGAACAGGAACGCAAACGACGGCAGAAACACCAGGTAAACCACCGGAAAAGGACGGAAAAACAAAACACATTATCTGCTGCATTAGTTAATATTCATTCACTGAATCACCTACTCTATTAAGGAGGCTGGAGCCTATCTCCCCTGACTCTTGGTGAAGGTGGGGTACACCCTGAACAGCTCGCCATACCTTCGTAGGGTTAACTCACACACACACACAACCATTCACTTTCCCACGCACACCTAGGGACAATTTGGAACAGCCAGTTAGCCTACTGTGCATGTCTTTGGACTGTTGGAGGAATCTGGAGTACCCGGAGGAAACCCACGCAAGCATGGGGAGAACATGCAAACTCCACACAGAAACGCCCTTGCAGAGCCTGACTTGAACCCAGGACCTTCTTTCTGTGAGGTGGACATGCTAACCATTATGCCACCGTGCCAGCTACAGTTATGAATTAGTGTATTAGTTCCGCGACCGAGCCCGGGAGTGGATAGGACGTCTGCCTCACTGTGTATAGTTTGCATGTTCTCCCCGTGCTTATGTGGGTTACTCCGGTTTCCTCCCACAATCCAAGGACATGCATATTAGGCTAACTGGATGTTCCAGGTTGCCCCTAGATGTGAATGTAAATGTAAATGGTTGTGTGTGTGTTTCCCTGCAGTGGTCTTGTGAGCTGTTCCTCGTCTACCCCGCCTTCGCAAAGTGTCCGCTTAGATGAACACCAGCTTCCTTGCGACACTAGTCGGTTTAAGCGGTTCGGCAAATGATCGAATGAACGAATGAATGATGATGTTCTTAAATGATAATGCACTGAACTCTAGTCTCCAGGTGTAAATATCAGAACTTCAGGGTCATTCATGGCCTTCTGTTTTTTTTTCAGGAATATCTGAACAGCATCCTGCAGCATGCCAAAGATTTTAAAGAGTACCATCGCTCCATCACTGGAAAGATCCAGAAGCTGACCAAAGCTGTGGCTACGTACCACGCTAACACCGAGCGAGAGCAGAAGAAAGAGAATGAACGCATTGAGAAGGAGAGGATGAGGAGATTGATGGTCAGTACACACTTTTTTTTACCAACACAGAGTACAAACATATCAACCAGGTAGCATTAAAGCTGGGGTTGGTAACTTTTTTATCCCAAGTACGAACCAGCAGTCAGAGTGGAGACCGTGAATGCGGCTTTTGCAAGACCCCTGACGGCAAGGAAGGGTTTAGTTGTAGCTTTAAGAGAGGCTAGCTTTCCATATTACCGACCCAATAATACTCCTAGAAACATCTTCTTCTTTACTCTTTAGGCAGAAGATGAAGAGGGTTACAGAAAGCTGATTGATCAGAAAAAGGACAAGCGACTGGCCTACCTGCTGCAGCAGACTGACGAGTACGTGGCCAACCTTACCGAGCTGGTCCGGGCTCACAAGGCAGCGCAGGCTCTCAAGGAGAAGAAGAAGAAGAAGAAAAAGAAGCAGAAGCTGGAGAACGCAGAGGGGCAGCCGCTTGCTTTGGGGCCAGATGGAGAGGTAGGTGGAGGAGACTTTGGACAAGCTAATGTTAACACCGAGCATCATGGTTCTTATTCATTGACTGCATTGTACTGTATGATGGAATAATTCACGCTTGTTACTGAATTGTACTTTAAGTAAAATATAAATACAGCAAAGTTATTCATAACATAATTCCAAGTTCCATTTAATATCACACATCACGATTGACAAGCCGGCACCGGTGCGCCTTCTTTCCCTCATAGCCGCTAGACGAGACGAGTCAGATGAGTGACCTGCCTGTGAAGGTGATCCATGTGGACAGTGGGAAGATCCTGAGTGGAGTGGACGCTCCCAAAGCAGGACAGCTAGACACCTGGCTTGAGATGAACCCCGGGTGAGCATCTTGATGGTTTTCAGTCTTGTAGCTGGGTTTATAGAGGAATGTGGTTCTGAATGGATGCGGCCTTTCCGTTTGCAGATATGAAGTGGCGCCGAGATCTGACAGTGAGGACACAGGCTCCGAGGAGGATGAGGTGATGCATCCAGTGGCATTCTGTACAATCGTGAAAGGCTTTTTACAAGATTATATGCACGTATCATTTGTTTGTATATTTTGTTTGTATTTGTGTGTGTGTGTGTGTGTATAAAGATGTCCCTTTCCTAAAGGTGCAGTGTGTAACATTTAGAAGATCAAGAAAACTTTTACTGATATTATACTAAGTCTTTGCTAATAAATGTTACTTTTTCACTGTACCTTTAAACAAAGGCTCTAAGGGCTGCTTTTCCTTCTATAAAAACTGCCGCCCATCTCAGCTGACTCTGGATACACCGTGGACAGCTCGCCAGACCATCGTAGTTGTTGAATTTATAAGGTTTCATAATCAGTGACTGTGGCAAACCTTAAGGGGTTTGTCTGCTGCATACAGTCAAACATTATCTACTCGGGATAATGTCACTATTAACCCCTAGTGAACCAGTCAGATTGTGCCATGCCCACGTAGTATACACTTATCCTCTTTAATTCCATTATGAAGTTTCACAAGTACGGCACGTTCTATTCCAAAAACATTGAAGAAAAACTGTTTGGGTTCAGTGGGTTGTAGTAAGACTCCCTTAAAGGTGCAGTAACATGGTACCGATCATGATCCCGAAATGAGCTGAACATATTCCAAGGTTACTCCAGTGTTAGTCCAATGTTTTAGCCGATTTTGTTCTGATTTGTACCGATTGTTACCCGATGTGATTCCAATTTTATTCCGATATTATTCCAAGGTTATTCCAGTTCATCCAATGTTATAACCAACAAGTACTGATGTCTAATTTGTACCGATGTTGTTCCGACATGTCTTCGATATTGTATATAAACATAAAATGTGAGAATTTACTGAAAATGCGACTGATGTTGCACCGATTTTTTCAAAATCTTATACCAATGTTACACGAATCACCACCGAACACCACCAATGTGTACCAATGTTACTACGATTATTTCCTGTTTCTCCAATGTACTCAAAAAAACACCAAATGTAAAATGAATTTTAAACACTCTTCCCCGAAATTCTACAATATCTTCTCTTGTATACCAATGCTTTCCTATGTTCTCTGACTTTCTCCTATATTCTGATTTCCTCTGATGTAACTTCAGTATATGATTGGAGCAAATGGAGATGATGATGATCGGTGTCGCGTGAGAGCATCTTAGCTCTGTTAAATCTTATATTGTTGCCTTGTACTTTTTTCTGAACTCAAGGAAGAAGAAGAGGAGCAGCCCCAGCCATCACAAGCTCCTGTGGAAGAGAAGAAGAAGATTCCAGATCCTGACAGCGAGGATGTATCAGAAGTGGATGCTCGTCACATCATTGAGTAAGAACCTCATAGGAATAGAAAGCCCTTAGAGAATTTAAGGATAGCCATGATACAGTATTGTGTGTGTTTCTGTATTCCGCAGGCATGCTAAGCAGGATGTAGATGATGAGTACGGAGGTGCTGCGTTCACATGTGGCCTGCAGTCGTACTACGCCGTGGCTCACGCAGTCACCGAAAGGGTGGATAGACAGTCGTCCTTGTTAATCAATGGGCAGCTCAAACAGTATCAGGTAAAGACACCGTGTTTCACTTTCTTTTTGTTGTTCATCACCTACGCACTGTTCTTTGAATTTCAGTAGTTTGTGTTGCACAAAACGTTATATGTGGATTTTCATGTAATTTCTATCAGAGGCGGGCTTTGGATAAGGAAGACCCCCTTAAATTTTGGACATTTAATCAAATCCTCGATCCAGGAATTTCTTAAAGAATTCTTTAACATTGTAAGATAGGATGATTTTTTTTTACATTTTGGTCCATATGGGGGTTTGCTGGGCTTGGTGGAGGTTTGCGCTCTCCACGTGCCCCTGTTATGATTATTGCTTAGCTATAGCTATTTTGTTGGTCTCTTGCACAGATGCCTTCCGCTACCTATGGATAGCAATGCACCAGCAGTGCACAGCTATGGGTGCTCAGGTGGACACAGATGCATTCATTATTTAAACAAAAGGGATTAACTGAAGTAAGTCCAGAAGACTCGGTTAGCATAGAGAGCTAGCCGCACATCCTTTTTGCAGAACACTGGTTACTATGCCCTCTCTCCCAGTCACTGGCTTCAGGCAATGCTGGAGACTGAAGGCCGGGTCCTTCCAGCAGGCTGACGAAGTCATGCTTTGTGGAACAAACTCTAATTCTTGAAATAAATTTAAAAAAGTCTTACTACTGTATCATACTTCCTTTCCGAGTTTTGTTCTTTTTCATAGAATAAATCTAAAATGTACAGAAGAACCGGTTTGCTAAGGTCAGCATTTGGCTTAGTACAGAGCCGTGACTGCTTCCTGCTGTGATATACTACTTACTATTGATATATGGCGTGATATCCTAGTAGGACCGTAGCCAATCAGAATGCATGATTGCTCATATCCAGTTGGTATGGATAGAATATATATCTTACAATGGACAGTGGTGGCTCTGTGGTTAATGCTCTGGATTACTGATCAGAAAATTGAGGGTTCAAGCACCACTACCAACAAGTACTCTTAGCCACTGTTGGGCCCTTGAGTCAGGCCCTTAACCCTCAATTGCTCAGTTTATAACAATGATAAATGTAAGTCGCTATGGATAAGGGCTTATGCCAAATGCCATAAATGTAAATGCAATGAATAAAATCACTAGCAAGTTAGCTATTACATTAGCTTAGCTTGGTAGGCTAAGTTGCTAGCAGAAAAACACTACATTATAGCGTTTTTCTGCTAGCAACTTAGCCCTTCTAAGCTAGGCTAGGCTGATTTTGAGATTGCATCATCCAGTACTTTATTTATTTTTTTTTACCTTACCTTAGTCAATTCCCTACATGGCATCATCCAACCTTAATTTCCTCACTTCTTTCAGATTAAAGGGTTGGAGTGGCTGGTGTCTCTGTACAATAATAATCTGAACGGAATCTTAGCTGATGAGATGGGTTTAGGAAAGACCATCCAGACCATCGCGCTCATCACCTACCTCATGGAGTATAAACGCCTCAACGGGCCCTATCTCATCATCGTCCCTCTCTCGTGAGTGCCCCGGTGCAGTTACAGCAACACTGTTCGATTAGATCTGTGTTTCTTGCATAATTGTAAAGTATGTGTTGTTTTGGAACAACAGAACTCTTTCTAACTGGGTCTATGAGTTTGACAAATGGGCTCCGTCTGTAGTGAAAGTCTCGTACAAGGTGAGTGGGACCTGTATCTCAGCACACAAAGTGGGACAACAATCCTTGTTTTTGATCACAAAATAGGGATTTTAACATAAAATCAACATCCCACTGACTTGAAAATTGACGTTTTTGTGCTCAGGGTTCTCCTGCAGCCAGACGAGCGTTTGTTCCTCAACTCCGCAGCGGCAAATTCAATGTTCTTCTCACTACCTATGAGTACATCATTAAAGACAAGCAAGTACTAGCGAAGGTAAGATATAGCCCGTATAGACTTATAAGTGTTCTACTTTCTTATTATATTTATACAAGAAGAGCAAAAAGTTCCAGGACTGTTTGTGTACCCTGTAAACATCATGTACATGTAGCAGGAGCGAGCGATAACTCTCCCGAGTCACAATCCCACGTGATATCGCACTGTCAGCATCAGGACCTGTGCTATACTTGTTTTTGTAACAATGTGGACACGTCCATTAGGACCACAGAGCAAACGTCATATTTTGTAGATATTCAGAATCAGGAAATCAGTAAAGGACACCCTTGAAATGCTTCAGAAAGCTTACGGCAATGAAGTTTGGAGCCAGGCAAGGTGTTCTGAGTGGTACCTGAGTGACATGGTGCATAAAGAAAGGCAGAAGGTGATCCTGTAGTAATGTCCTCTGTCTATTATATGAAGTCAGATGTGATTTGGCCCCAGATGGGGTGATCATACTAGAGGTGTGATAGAAAAGCGACTGAAGCGAATTGAAATTTTTTTTGCGGATGTTTGGCGGAACAAAAGTGAATCTAATATCGTGTTTTGTTCGCTTTTTGTTCTCAGACCATTCACTTTTTATTTTCGTGTTATTAGTGAATAAAATACAATTGATTAAAAAAAATACGGAGTATGGTGGATGCCAGTGAGTCAAACTTTCCGTGTGGAAGTCTTCAGCTTGTCGCTTTTCTGGCAAAACATAAAATGAATAATTTGCGAGCAAAACAACAACTCTGCAAACTTCTAATGACATGTACGGACTGTTTTGCGACATTTGTGGAAATTTCAAACATGTCTGAAATTTATTTGCGATGAGTTCACGAACTAAATGCGATGCCGCAAATTTCAACCGACAAAACTGACAATGAAAAGCGACAGCCGCGAATTGCCATTCACGTAAGTCGCTTTTCTATCACACCTCTCATGTGACCAACCCCTTAGGTAAGTTAGATTACAGGAATAAGGTTACATCACAGTTACAGCCACTAAAGAGAGTCCATGTAATTTCCCTTCAGACCACATTTTCGAGGCTGGTTCGTTTTTTTTTCATGGCACTGAGCTCATTGTGACTGTGGTTTCAGATTCGCTGGAAGTATATGATTGTGGATGAGGGTCACCGGATGAAAAACCACCACTGCAAACTGACTCAGGTGCTGAACACACACTACCTGGCTCCCAGGCGTGTCCTGCTGACGGGGACGCCTCTGCAGAACAAACTGCCCGAGCTGTGGGCACTGCTCAACTTCCTCCTGCCGACCATCTTTAAGAGCTGCAGCACCTTCGAGCAGTGGTTTAATGCCCCATTCGCCATGACTGGAGAGAAGGTATGAATCTTTGTTTCATACTGTATTCAGTCTGTGCCTGCCATAATAAAAAAACATACACACTGATTTATGGACAAAGTTTATGTAAAATTCTGATGAATTTCTTGAACAAAATAATGCCTTTTGTTTATTTATAGTTTTGTTCATTTTTATATAAAGGTCGTAAACCCAGGAGGAAAAAAAAAAAATTAGCATACACAGTATGATTTACAGCCTTAACTTTCCATCGGGACAGAGATTGCAGGTGCAGAGTAGAAAGTTGCAGAGTGTGATCTACCACCGTCAGGTCTCTTATTTATTTGACCATAAGAGGTTGAGCCTATCTCAGCCGACACTGGGCGAAGGGGGTACACCCTGAACAGCTTGTCAGACCATCGCAGGCTAAACACGCACACTACAATTCATACTGACATCCACACTTACAGTCCACATGTCTTTGGACTGTAGGAAGAAACTGGAGTACCCAGAGGAAACCCACGCATGCATGGGGAGAACATGCAAACTTCACACAGAAATGCCCAATCCGAAACCTTCTTACTGTGAGGCAGACATGCTAACCACTACACCACTGTCCCGCCTGCCCTGAAAAATCTGCAGGTTTTTATAAAGAATTTTAAAGATTTCAGCATTTTCTTTCAACATGATGTCAGGGACAGATCGCCTCTCAAATGTAATGGTTTGGTACTTGTGCCACACCCTGTTCTAGAAGAAATTTTCATCAGAATCTATGCATGACTTTTTGAGATATTTTGTACAAACTAGTAAAATCAATAAACAAACAGGCAAAAATGTGAACAAATAACCAAAGTGCTAATCCTAATTAGGATTAAGCGGCTTATAAAATGAATAAACGAAGGAATTTTAGCCAATAAATAAAATCTAGTAAGAACCAGAAATGTTTTTCTTTTATTGGAGCTGCATGTCTGAATTTCCCAATAATTAGATATTCAATAAAATACTCTTTTTTCCCCCTTCTCCTTGCACAGGTGGACCTGAATGAAGAGGAGACCATCCTGATTATTCGGCGTCTACACAAAGTTCTCCGCCCCTTCCTGTTACGTCGGCTGAAGAAGGAGGTGGAAGCTCAGCTACCCGAGAAGGTAAGGGGAGCCTTTAGCATGGGTATTCACTCAATGATTTTCATTAAAGGGACATTTAAAGGAAATACTGACAGTATATTTAACAGAAATTAGCACTCACAGCCTTCTTTAAAGGGGTGGTGTCATGGTTGATGAAAGTAGGCTCAATAAAATTAAAGGTATGATCAGACAACATGTAGGCATTTATACATAGACTGGTATTGAGGAATGTGGACTTTAAGGCATATTAACATGCATACATATAAAAGATGACTTTTTGGCAACTGAATTGCCAAATTTACCCAAATTCTGCACAAAAAAATGTCCTTGCCCAGCCTGGGACTCAAACCCAGGACCTTCTTGCTGGAAGCACATGTGCTACCACCCACCACCATCTCGATCAAAATCATCCTTTAAGTTATTTTGTTCTGGTTCATCCAAAGAGATTTCACGTCAGACTATTCTTTCCTAGTTCAGTTCACACATATCAGGTTCCTACATTATTATCCACTTGAAAGTACTTGCAGGCCTCAAAAAAGGTTGATTGTTGCACCTTTGGACGAGTTCTGTACATTTTGGTGGTTTGTTGTTTGCAGGTGGAATATGTGATCAAGTGTGATATGTCTGCACTTCAGAGGGTTCTCTACAGACACATGCAGGCCAAAGGGGTTCTGCTTACTGATGGATCTGAAAAAGACAAGAAGGTAACAATAAGGTCTTTAGTTCAGATTTAAGAATGATGGTTATCATGGATGTGGAGTAAAAAATTGCAGCTTTCCATGATACATAGTACAGAGTTCTCCATCCTGAAGTCTTTCCCATAATTTTACAGTATATTTATCCGGGACAAATCACTGATTTTGGAGACTCTTTCCTAAAATATAACGTCCCTGTGGAAAAACATAATAAAACTTAAATATATATATAATTTTTTTAATGAATAGAGCACATTATTCTCACCTCGTGACTTATCGCAAAGCGATCTAATGGTGCGATCTAATTGGTCCACCATCTGAGGAACAGTCGATTATCCCGAGTGGATAACGCTTGAATAAAATCGACAGCCACGCATTGTTGTCACGGTCTCCTGGAGCAGGCCGTGTCATCATTGTCATGCTTTAAAAAATGGAAAAATAAGCCTTAAGAATCATAAAGTTAGCTTTTCTTGTGTTTCCGTATAATATATACTAAGACATTGAAAGAGTTTGAAAGCACACCGCGACGGAGCTTGGATTGCTTACATTTCCTTGTAGTGTGTACCAAAACTCTGAATGAGTATAATAACACTAATATGGAGCTTACCTCAACCGCCTTTGTCATGGTTAAATTAAGAAAGTGAGCTATTAAAAAAAATCTTAATTTAGTTTGCTTTTTATGTTTCAGTGTAGTATATAATCAAACATTCACCTCAGGCTGTGTATCGCCCCCTTGAGGTTCTGTCTCGCAGACTGTTTTTTGCTATAAAAACATTTCATTCTGTGAATGTTTTGTATCAGAATGCAGGATTTACATGCGTGTGTGTTTGTGGTTTAGGGTAAAGGCGGCACTAAAACACTGATGAACACTATCATGCAGTTGAGGAAGATCTGCAATCATCCCTACATGTTCCAGCAGATTGAGGTACAACACATTACCTGCATTACAGCGATCATCCTTCTGTATAATGTATACTTGTCTATATTCTGTGTATACAGTATATTCTATAATTTATGTAAAGTAGAAAGCCTACAACAATTTAGCAGCTTCTCTGTTGTTTCCTGTAAAATTGAATCTTCATTAGGAGCATTTTCTTACGAGGACCGTGTACATTAAAAAGATGTCATAGGCTATTTGTATACTGTATTATTAAAATATGTCTAGTAGAAAAGAACTCTATGGATGTTAACTCTACACATCACTTTACACAGGAGTCCTTTTCTGAGCACTTGGGGTTCTCTGGTGGTATAGTCCAAGGGTGAGTCATTCAGCACCTCATGAAGCTTTAAATAGCCATAACATGAATAAGTGTGTTAGCCCTTCCAATGACATTTCTGTTTAACCTTTGACCTTTATCCAGTGCTGACCTGTATCGAGCTTCGGGAAAGTTTGAAGTGCTGGACCGGATTCTTCCCAAACTCCGAGCGACCAATCACAAAGTGCTACTCTTCTGCCAGATGACATCACTGATGACCATCATGGAGGACTATTTTGCATACCGCAACTTTAAATACCTCCGTCTAGATGGTATGATCAGCGGCTTTTCCTGCTTGGAAATTTAAATGCCTTATCCTTTAAACAACAAATCAACACAGTAATATAAATCAAATAAATAAAGATTTTGTATATAGATATAGAACACCTATACCCCATGACGTGTATGGTAACCCATATTTTTGCTGTCTATCAAACTGACCCCAAAGATTTCAGATGAACCCTTTAAACTCAATAGCATGACAATTTTTCAGAACATATGTAAGCTGCCATATATACTTTCATTGATTTCTGAGCTACTTCGGCCAGATTCGGCGGAGATGGGCGCCAACCTCCCCACAACCCTAATTCGGAATAAGCGCCAACACACATACAATTCACACTCACACCTAGGGGTGATTTGAAACAGATATTTAGCCTACTGTACATGTTTTTGGACTGTGGGAGGAAACCGGAGTACCTGGAGAAAACCCACCTGAGCACGGGGAGAACATGCAAACTCCACACAGAAACACCCAAGCCCGGGAATCGAACCCAGGACCACCTTGCTGTGAGGCGGACGTGCTAACCAGTGCGCCATCGTGCAGCCTGCTATATATGTAATATACATAATTATATGGTGATGACAGTACGAGCAATCTGATTGGTCGATGGTTATTAAATCACGTATCTGAACTGAGCCGTTAGCTGGCTGCACTGTGCGCTATGATCTTTTAACAGCTTTCAGAGAAGCTTTTAGTGTTTTCAGTGCTTGTCGGAATGCTGTTTTGTTTGTCACTGAAAGAGAAACAAGTCAAAACTTCCAAATCTGTCACAGACACGTATAAATATGTCTTGTTCAGAAGTGAGCAGTTTGAAGCCAACATCCTAGCTAGCATCCTAGCTAACCGGTATGAAAAAGTAACAGCGACTGAAGTGAATTAAAAAAGGCCGGCATTTTAAAATATAATAAACTACTTAATAACCTTGTTTGCTTGGTCTGTACAGAGAAATCCCAGCCCTTGGTCTTTTTGCACTGATTTCGCCTTTGGCTTGGTCTGCACTTAAGTCCTTGGGCTGAGATTTCTCTGTACAGACCTCGTGCTCTGTTATTTAGTTGGTTGTTTATCCCAGTGTGTTTTCCAACTGGCTGTAACTTTCCAGCAGTAAGTCTTGTCGTCGTCTTCTTGTTATATGCACGTAGGTACCACTAAGGCAGAAGACCGTGGCATGCTGCTGAAGACGTTTAACGATCCCGAGTCACAGTACTTTATCTTCCTGCTGAGCACCAGGGCGGGGGGTCTAGGCCTCAATCTGCAGAGTGCTGACACGGTGGTCATCTTTGACAGTGACTGGAACCCTCACCAGGTAATACATTGATCTGTGCACCGAGCCCACCGAGCCTGATCGTGGTCAAAGACATTGAATAACATAACATGGAGTCTGGGTAACAATACAATATATATTATTTTTATTGATAGTCGTAGTAGTGTTATTAATGAAAGGACGTTCTTTCTCTCTCGTTCTCTCTTGTAGGATCTGCAGGCTCAGGACCGAGCTCATCGTATCGGGCAGCAGAACGAGGTGCGGGTGTTGCGCTTGTGTACCGTGAACAGCGTAGAAGAGAAAATCCTCGCTGCGGCCAAGTACAAGCTCAACGTGGACCAAAAGGTCATCCAAGCAGGCATGTTCGACCAGAAATCCTCCAGCCACGAGCGACGCGCGTTCCTGCAGGCCATCCTGGAACACGAAGAGCAGGACGAGGTCTCAGATATTCATATATTTATCCACTCTATTTATATCCTTATTTTTTTATTCATTCTATCTCATGACCCTGATACACCGAATGTCCGTTCTGACTTCTAAGCTGTTGCTGTTCATATGATTTGTGATCAGAGTAAAATCCTCATTCGCTCCTCTCTTTCCTTAATACTTCAGGAGGAGGATGAAGTTCCTGATGACGAAACTGTGAATCAGATGATCGCAAGAAGCGAAGAGGAGTTTGATCACTTCATGGTTTGGCTTTTTTTGTTCTTGTCATTCTTCAGATGACTCTCCTTGCATGTAGTTTTTTGTCTGGTGCCCCCGTGTTCAAAGTTGAGCCATTTTGTACACTGTATTTACGATATACATCATACATGAGGAAGAGCGGGATTGAATGATGCCTCTGTTTACTTTATGCATTTCTGACCCGGAAATTAGCTCCGCCCACAGGCAATTGCTCTGCCTTTTTTATTTTTTATTTTTTGAATAAAAGGTAATTACCATAGATGGTTAGAGGAAGACACATTTATTAAGCTGGTTTATACTACAGTTGCAGTTCACCTCAGAGGCAGCAGAGGGCTCTGTTCCTTAAAAGGGTGGCACTGTGGCACATTGGTTGGTACATCAGTACAAGAGGTTATCATTTTTGATTAATTAGGAGGGGCGGCACGGTGGCGTAGTGGTTAGCATTTCTCAGCCGTTTCTGTCTAAAGTTTGCATGATCTCCCGATGCTTGTGTGGGTTTCCTCCAGGTACTCCGGTTTCCTCCCACAATCCAAAGTCATGCCCAGTAGGCTAATTGGCTGATCCAAATCCGGCCCACCAACCTATTTTTTGTGGCCCGAAAGAGCTTTCAAAGAATATGATTATCGTACATTCTTTGCATCAACCGTTATCATGAAACCTAATTCGTCATCCTTCCACTAGGTGGCAGCAGCCTATTTCAGGTAAACAGCTAGTCATTCATGACTCAAGAAAGATTGCATGCTAGCTTGTCACTGTTAATCAAATGAATAAAGGAAAAGAGGACAAATGCTTAAATGAATCATTTGTCCATGACGATTTAATTGTTTGTCTTTTTAGAATAGATGTTCTGTGACTATTCTGCCCTCGTTCACCTTTAAACCATGTGATGTGGCCCTCAGTGAAAATGAGTTTGTTACCCCTGGTTAAGAGCGTCATCTCCATATGTGCAGCGTATGGATTTGGACCGGCGCCGTGAAGAGGCTCGGAACCCCAAGCGCAGACCTCGACTCATGGAGGAAGACGAGCTGCCTACGTGGATCATGAAGGACGACGCCGAGGTGGAGCGGCTCACCTGTGAAGAGGAGGCGGAGAAGATGTTCGGTCGCGGCTCACGCCAGAGGAAGGAAGTCGACTACAGCGACTCGCTCACTGAGAAACAATGGCTCAAGGTCAGAGGTCGCTATATCTGGATAAAAAAATGAAACTGAAATGATGGATGTCTGAAACAAGTCATTGATGGATTAAAGAAGTCATTCATGTGTGTTCTTCTGTCCACCTTCTCCGTGCAGGCTATAGAGGAGGGCACTCTGGACGAGATCGAGGAGGAAGTACGCCACAAGAAGACGACGCGGAAGAGGAAGCGCGATCGTGACCTTGATGCTGGTCCGTCTACATCAGGAACACGTGGAGCGAGAGACAAAGATGAGGACAGTAAGAGACAGAAGAAGCGTGGACGACCTCCAGCAGAGAAGATCACGCCAAACCCACCCAGCCTCACCAAGAAGATGAAGAAGATTGTAGAGGCTGTTATTAAATACAAAGAGAGGTGAGAAACTGTTCAATTCCTGTTCTTCGGGTGTTTGGCTTAAAATACAGTTTGCCTGTGGAAGGGTGCAAGTAGCTTGGGATCTTGTTCATGACTGATGGTTGGCTTTGCTGCTCCTCCGCATCAAAAGGAGTCAGTTGAGGTGGTTCGGGCTTCTGACTGGAATGCCTCCTGGTTGCCTCTCTTTCGAGGTGTTCCAGGCACATCCAGCCGGGAGAAGGCCCCAGGTTTGACCGAGAATTCGCTGGAGGGTTGGCTTGGATTCCCCAGGAAGGGCTAGAGAGTGTCGCTGGAGAGTAGGATGCTAGATCTGTTCGCCCGACCTCAGATAACCAGAAGAAAATAGATGGAGGGAGGGAGGGATGGATGGTAATATTTAAAGGTTTCACCATTTAAACACTCTTCCTTGCCTCGCAGCAGTAATGGCCGTCAGCTGAGCGAAGTCTTCATCCAACTGCCGTCTCGCAAAGAGCTCCCTGAGTACTACGAACTGATCCGCAGGCCTGTCGACTTCCGCAAGATCAAGGTGACTGCACACACCTGCCTGCGCATATAAACACAAAGGCATTTATTCTTGAAGAAAATCAGGCATGAAATTCAAAACATTCAAGTGATTCAGCTGATAGAGTGAATGATTCCTCGAGTGCCTTAATGCATCTACATCAATTCACTAAATTAGTGTTTCCCTCACAACAAGAAGGTCCTGGGTTCGAGTCTTGGGCTTGCGTACCCGGGTTTCCTCCAGGTACTCAGGTTTTCTCCCCCAGGCCATAGACATGCTCATTAGGCTAACTGGCTGTTCCAAATTACCCCTAGGTGTGGATGTTTGTGTGAATGGTTGTGTGCGTTGCCCTGCGATGGTCTGGCGAGATGTTCAGGATGTACCCTGCCTTCAGCCTCTCTGCGACCCTAATAGAATTAAGCGGGTCGGCAAATGAGAGATGAGTGAGTGAGCTAGGCCCTAGAAGTATAATAAAAAGTGTAAGGTTATAATATTCAGGTAGACTTAGAATAAATTAATTGAATGGATTGGTGTTGTTCATGTAGAGTGTAAACTGTGTGTTGCACAGGAGCGTATCCGCAGCCACCGCTATCGCAGTCTGGATGACCTGGAGAGAGACGTGATGCTTCTGTGTCAGAATGCTCAGACCTTTAACCTGGAGGGCTCATTGGTGGGAAGCGACACACACACACAAACACACACACCCTACAGACATACATACACTGTGTAAACTGATCAATATTTTTGTCTCGCTGCATATTCATGCATGTGTTTAGATTTACGAGGACTCCATTGTGCTGCAGTCAGTGTTTACCAGCCTGCGCCAGAAGATCGAAAAGGAGGAGGAGAGTGACGGAGAGGAGAGTGAGGAAGAGGAGGAGGAACAGGATGAAGGCTCCGAGTCGGAGTGTGAGTATTGTTTGCAGCTAAGGTGCTCACGATTTCATCGCACAGCCAACCTAGAGGAAACCCACACAATCAGAATTGCCCTCACCGAGTGCGGGACTTGAACCCAAGACTTTCTTGCTGTTAGGCAGATGTGCTAACCACTGTGCCACCATGCCGCCCTGTGCTACTGCATATCAGCATTTTGTTAATGATACATATCGTGCAGTTACACTGTTTGACCACCAGAGGTCACAATATGTACAACCCATAGAGTTAAATATATAGAGAGCATGCTGATCATGTGACCATTGACCTTTCATGGATGGAGAGCCTGCACTAGTGAACTGCACTTCATCTGCACTAGTGGAGTAACCAATATCACTGGATTATATCTACTAATATGCATTATATATCGCTATATTTACTATTATAATGGTTTTAACAAGGCAGCTTTCAAACAACAAGGGTGGCCGAATAAGTGAGTGTGATCATGATGATGATGATGGTGTGTGTGTGTGTGTGTGTGTGTGATGACAACCAGCTCGCTCAGTGAAGGTAAAGATTAAACTGGGCCGAAAGGAGCGCAGTGCTGAAAGAGGAAAAGGCAGGAGGAGGGGCGGGAGAACCAGAGCCAAACCTGTCGTCAGTGATGATGACACCGAGGACGAAAGAGAGGAGGTGAGTCACCCACATCACACATACAAGGCTTTTAAAGAGATCATGCTGGATATGTTCAATATATTCAATACTTCCTTTACTCCAAAAGCTAAGACTTGTGTTTGCTTTTTATATTTTGCATTATGAAGCTAATTTCCTGTGCATGTAATACAATTAGAAATAAAATGGTCAAATCTTCATGTTGTTCCTTCAATGAACAGTGTCGTGTTAAATACTTCAAATAAATGAGTGATGAGTAATCAAATGCTCCCATGTCTCCCTGCTCGTGTGTGACCCTACCGTGCGCCAACCTGCAGGCAGAGCGGAGCTCATGCATGTGAAGGTGGGCATTGCTTTGGAAGGGTGTCCGAGAGCAGGGGAGGGTTTAGCCATTTAGAGTGCTGAAGAGATGCTACTTTGAAATTTTGTTAGCTTTCCAGATTATCAACCCCAGCTTTAAGTATAGAATCCTGTAATCACATATCACTCACACTATCTCCTATTTGTGTTTTACAGGAGCGCTCTAACACTGCCAGTGATGAAGACCAGGGATAAGGACACTAATCATCATAAACTGTATCGTTAAAGCCTTAAGCAGGACATAATAAACGCAGATTCTTCCATAGATATGATGGGAAAATACTGCTTGTATCAGACTAGCACAGTCTCACTAGCTTTGTTTTTTTTTTTCACAGAAAATAGTGTATACTTTTATCCATTATTTCTCTAAGGATCACATACAGTAGCGATATAAAAAAGCTAGGCTAATCATACACACTGGACATGGAATAGCCGGTCTACCAACTACAGTTTCCCGCATCATACCATAGCTATAAGTGAATCACATAGACAGTCGTATTTAGTTCAATCTTGTACCGCATGTATTTTGATGTTGATGCACTTTGTAGCACACTGCCCCCCTTGTGGACCCATTTGTTTCTACAATGAAATTCTGCATTAGTTGTGTTGTATATTGTGTCTATGTATATTAATGGCATATTCTGTCAGCTGGTTGTGTGTGTGTGTGTATGTGTGTGTGTGTGTGTGTGTGATTTACGTAGCGCTCGTTTATTGTTACTTTTTATTATTGTTGCATCTTATTTCCTTGCAGTCGTACGCTCGGTCATGTAACGTCCAGGCGCATGCATATAGGGTTAGCGATTTAGCTGTTGTATCTTTCTTTCCCAGCTTGAGGTACTTTTAACTAAAAGTTAAGACTGCCACCAAGATGGTGTGTAAGAACTATCGAGCTCCATGTCCTGTATGTCAGTGTCCACCTTTTAAAATGTGTAACGGACACACCACTGGCAGTCTTGACGAGCTTGTTGCTCTGGAAAAGAGCGTATATTTGAGATCAAATGAACACCGATGTCGAATTTTGAATGTGGACAGCATGCTGAATTACTGTTTTAATTTTGTAGAAACGTGATGTTATGTACTGTAGATGTTTGTTTGTTTTTTTGGGGTTTTTTTGGTGGGTTGGTGGGGGTGTCTTCTTTTTGTCCCCGGCTGAGATTAAACTTTACGGATCTTACACCTGGATAAAAGTTATCGGACATAAAAGCAACACTGCACTGCAAATCTGCAGCTGGGACTCTTGAGTTCACAGGGGTAGTTTGACAACAACAAATCATAGTTCATATTCTATAGTTCCGATGGCGTATTACAACTTCTTTCCATGTATAAGGCACCGGTTTCATTATTATTACTACATTATAAACAGAATGATCATAAAATGTGTTTCAAATTTATGCAATATAAACATTTGCAGTGCCCGGTGTTGCTTTCATGTATGATGACTTTACACTGGGAATGAACTCTCTACTTAATTCCACGTTTCTGTGTTGTGTTAGTCAGCAAGTGTCAGTGAACACTCGGATATAACAATAAAATAATATAATGGCACAGTAAGGCAACTTTGATTGTTCCTGGACAATTCCTTATTAATAAATAATTAGCATTAAGCGGTTCAGAAAATGAACGAATGAATGGAAGAAAGTCACATGTTTTTACAAGCACATCAGCCGTGACAGAGCCCCTTTAAAATTGAAAATTTTTTACAGCATTGCAATATGCCATAGTACAAACATTATAGGCTGTAATGTACAGTGTGCAGTGAAGATTATCCACCACCACTTTTAGTCTAAAAAGGATCCTATTAAAACGAAGTAAAAATGAGTTCTCAATCATTTTTTGATGAAACGTATTGAACAATGCTATTGTAGGCAGTGAGAACCAAAAAAATAATTCCGACAAGTATACTGAGGTAAAAGTATTGTTAATAAACAAAAACACTGAAAATACCAATTTTTCAAAAAAAAAATTGTTTTTTTTACTTTTGCTTAGCATGAATGAAATTCAAACCGTATGGAATAAGTAAGTCTGTTGGGCTTTTACACCCGAGCCTATTGGCTCCTCAGGCCGTTTGTTTGAAACGACTAGGAGTACAACTTCTCCTGGATGGGATGCTCCTCCACCTTCCCAGTCGGTTACCTTCCCAGTATTTTTACTGGTACTTATTTATACTGCTGGGTGGACGGAGGCACACTTGTGGTTAAGACCTTGCCCAGGGGTCTTAGCACAGTGGAGGTCCAATGCGGATTCGAACCCATAATCTCTCGATCATGAGCCCAGCACCCTAACCGCTACGACATCGGCCCCAGAAACCCTATGGAATGGTTTATAATAAAACAAAATATCTGAACATGTTTCCTGAAAGGTTAAATACTGTAATCAAAGTAAAGGGAGGCCACACTAAATACTGTATTGATTTTTTTTCCTCAAAAAAGAGACTGCTATTTTTGTTATTACTATATATTGTTGTTTGTTTACTTATTGTTATCAATATGATCCAATATTACATGAAATAAATACTTGAATAGTAATTGGTTTCTGATTTATCTTTATTTTGTTAAGTGTATAATCATCACTGCACACTACTGTACATCAGTGTCCTCTAGGTGGCAATATGGCCCAATAGATACTATGAACCTGTTCCAGGACTAACCCACCCTCATCAGGTCAGAGGTTCCCAACCCTGGTCCTGGGGGACCTTGTGTCCTGCACATTGTAGTACTTTTCCTGCTCTGTCACACCCTTTTTAAGTCATAAAAGGATGTTAATTAGTTAATTATCTAAATCAGGTTTGTTGGGAACAGGAAAAACACTCCCGGACCAGGGCTGGGAACCAGTGCTGTAGGTGAATCATGAGGGCTGTTCCAGTAGTTTATGAGCTCATGGAAGATATTAAAGGTACAGTGTGTAACTTTTTTTAAAGGATCTATTAGCAGAAATTAAGTATCTTATTAATAAAGACGTTTTCGTTAATCTACAATAATTGAAAAAAAGTCACTGAGGTTTTGAACCTTAGAATGAACTATTGATATCTACATGGAGAGCAGGTCCCCTCTGATGGAGGCCGCCATCTTACATCACCATGTTTCTACAGTAGCAATACATTTACATTTAAATTTACAGCATTTGGCAGATACAGTGCGTAGTGGTTAGTACGTCCACCTCAGATCAAGAAGGTCCTGGGCTCAGCGAGGGTGTTTCCCTGTGTGGAATTTGCATGTTTTTCCTGAGCTTGTATGGGTTTTCTCTGGTTACTCCGGTTTTCTTTTATAGGCCAAGCTATGCACATTAGTCTAATTTGGCTGCTTCAATACCTGACAAATATATCTGATTAATAGATAAAGGATCACTTAAGACTGTGTAGGTGTTGGTGGATGTATATACAAGCAACTTTACAACCTGCACCGCACCATCAATGCATGTTAGGGCTTTCCCACCACACAGACACACACATCTGCCATACAACATACAATCATGTCTTCTGCAATCATTGCCAAAGAGCAGGTTGGGTCAGAACTTATCTCATGTGTGCACACATCTGACTGTATGGATGTCTTTGTGTGTGGTGTGTGTACGAGGAGGGGCTCCGGCGTCATGCCATTCAGCAGGTATTTCTGCATTCCTTAAATTCTCTTAAATAGTTTGCACTCTTCTTTCCATCAGGAGCAGTGCTCATGGGCAACTCCTCATGTGTAAACAGTAGGGGTGAGCACAGGTGATTATAGCTAGCATCCAAAAATCTATAAAACATTAAACGAGTCAAATCCGGTCTTATCGTATTACAGAAATAAACATTTACACCCTGAATGCTTTCGGTGAATTCAGGTTTTTATAAGTGATGTCACTGGGGCAGTGGTGGCTTGGTGGTTAAGGTGCTGGCTTACTGATCTGAAGGTCACTATCACTGTGTTGTCATTTGCAGTTGTCACAGCGCAGCTAACTGGGTTATCAAAGGCCAGCCATGTTGCTCACTGTCTGTGGTGAAAGGCATGTAAAAGAACCATTGCTGTCATTCATAAAGAGTAGGCCATTGAGATTCCATCAGCGAGTTTCTGCGCTGCGATAGCCTGGCGAGCTGTCCAGGGTGTACCCCGCCCTTGCCCAGAGTCTGCTGAGATGGATGTCAGCATCTCCGCAACCCTGTTTAGGATTAAGCAGTTCAGTTTTGAAGGTAAGGGATTTTGATAAAGCAAAAACCAATGTTCCTAAGCACAAAATTCACACATTCACACCAAATCATGAAGCCATTTTCAGAGGAAGGTTTTTTGATGAATATCTGGCCTTCTGTCACACCACCAGTTTTACATCACTGTGACTGGTCCAGTTTTGTTTCCTCACACCTTTGCACTTAAAATAAAAGGCACATGCAAATCTGTCTGTGTGTGTGTGTGTGTGTGTGTGTGTGTTTTGTTAGATCAACTAGTGCATTTGTACTGTGTATCTAAAATGTAAATGGTAAAATAAATAATCACCTGTCTACAGAAAATCCATTTTATTATCTCCAAGGATGATTCCATACTCATTCCATAGTTAAGTATATATGTGCATAATAAATGGTTCATTTGGTATTTTTGAAAACTTTCCCTCCTTAATATTTAGTTTCTCTTTTCAAGGCTAAAAATATAATTCAGTTATATAAGGCATAATGCGTACATTATTGATTTTGCATTCTGTTACAAGGACAAAATAACTACCTACATTAACAACACAGAATCAAAATTAGTCCTGTCTTGTAAATTCCCCACCTGGGTCCGGTCCCCAATAGGGAATAGTGTTTGTATGGGGGAGGATTTCTAGAACCTTCTAATGATTGCTTCCTGGTAGTCCAAAAGCTTGAGCCTTGTGTGTGTGTGAAGCCTGCACAGCACAATCATAATGCTCAGAACACAAATTAATAAATAAAAAATAAATATATATAAATATATTTATTGTGGATATTTAGATTTTTTTTTTTTGATATAGGGTATTATTCCCACAAGGGAAATTTTGGATCTGCATTTACCCCTACAAAGTGAGCACACACACACACACACACACACACACACACACTCACAGGTAAACATTAAGCACATACAAACCGCAGGTCTCAAACCCGCTTCTCTAATCATTAGGCCCAGATGCTCCATGGATGATAATACTCACTCATTTACCAAACCGCGTAATCCTACCAGGGAACTAAGCTGGAGCCCATCTCAGCCAACAGTGAAAAAGCCGGGGTCACCCTGAACACCTCACCAGGCCATTGCAGGGCAACACAAACACATTCACACCTAGGGGTTAAGTTGGAACAGCCAGTTAGCCTACTGTGCATGCTTTTGGACTGTAGGAGAAAACCGGAGTACCTGGAGGAAACCCATGCCATCACATGAAGAACACAGAAATGTCCTCGCCATGGACCTTCTTGCTGTGAGGTCGGCGTGGTACACCACCATGCCTCCCTATAATTATATAATTACAGTTTGTAAAAGTACAATGAATTAAGGTTTATAATATATAAATATATTATAAAATGATATGGGTGAATTATATTATGGTACGATTTATAATTCTCTCTCTCACACACACACCTGAAAAAACAGCCATAATACACATACATATATACATGTATACACAAATCTCCATCATATCACATGCTACAGTTTCTCCATCCTCAATTGTGTGGGCGTGGTCGCCGACTCTCATCCCTACTTGACGTGTCACCCTGAGCCCCGCCCACCACCCCCCATACGCACTTTATTTCAGACATCACGCCACTGAGGAAGCCCCGCCCCCCGCCTCGCGCTCCTCTTATGAAATGGATGAGACTGGAAGTGAGGAGGTTTTTCAGTGTCCAAGGAGGATCTGGGTCTGCACCATCCGCTGCACTAACGCACAAGGAGGACACGAGGGAGGAGAACTGAAAATTATATAAAGAATTAACAAAAGAGGAGCAAAACCCGTAAATAATCCGGTTCTGTACGGGGAAAAATGCTGCGAAGGAAAAACTGCGCTATAATATTGATAGGGTTCATCTGTCTACCTTTAATCTGTAAGTACATTTAATTGTTTACATCAAATTATTTATAAATAATAATCTGCATTTAATGAGGATTTACTTCCTGTATTGATATATATATATATACACACATATTATATATTATATTTTATTATATTAAATTTGTATTATGTATTATATTATTATATATTATAGCCATGTATTATCATATTATATTTATTATGCAGATTTATACTCTATCTATCTATCTATCTATCTATCTATCTATCTATCTATCTATCTATCTATCTATCTATCTATCTATCTA
>JBCNYG010000019.1:4749514-4760147 GCA_039654305.1 Porochilus rendahli
TTTTTTTGGTCTTTTTCCAGGTTTTTTCGCACCAGGTTTGAAAAAAAAAAAAAAAAAACGCAACAACAACCAGTAATTTATGTCAGTGGTCACACTTGGGTATCTGGTTTCTGTTTTACAACAGACAGATAAAAAACAAATACAAGGCGTGTATAGGAAATAAGTGTGTGTGTGTGTGTGTGTGTGTGTGTGTGTGTGTGTGTGTGTGTGTGTGTGTGAACTTCATGGTCATCTGAGTGTACACAACGCATGTTATCTCTTCAGATAAAACTTATAGTGCTTTTCAAGATTAAGCTTTGTGATGTTAATCATTAATCCTTAAACATCATTAAGCTCTGTTCACTTCCTGCATGTTTTTTTTCCACAGTTAAACATCTGTCATCTAAAATAAAGCCAGCTATTAAAGAGGCAAGGGTTTAAAAATTAAAGCAGAATTATTGTTTAAAGAAGCGGAATATTATATATATATATCTATCTCAGGCCACCCTCAGCTGCTTGCCACACCATGACAGGGCAACATACGCACAACCTTTCAAACTAACACGCACACTGAGGGGCAATTTGTGTGTCTTTGGACTGTCGGAGGAAACCAATGTACCCGGAGTAAACCCATGCAAGCATAGGGAGAACATGCAAACGCCACACAGAAACGCCTGAGCATGGGAATCGAACACAGGACCTTCTTGCCGTGAGGCGGACTTGCTAACCAAATAATAATAATAATAATAATTATTATTATTATCGTAATAACTATTTGTAGCAGATTTCTTGGAAAAACTCCAATTTAGAACTCAAATATTTGTTTCATCATTTAAAGATACTTTCTGGGTCAGAAATAACGCCTGACTGTGCTTATAACATGCTTATAACATACTTATAACTACTTTTTTTCCCATTTAAAAAGCATTACTAGTTTCAGCACAGGGAAAATAGTTGATAAGGAGAATGAAATACTCTTGTTGTAATTGCAGTTCACCTGACAGTCAGCAGAGGGTTAATAAATGCCTCTTTAATGTCGTTCTCCTTGCTTTGCCGGTGCAGGTGCTGCTACGTGCAATGAGCATCAGTTTGAATGTAAGAACAAGAAATGCATCACAAACCGCTGGGTGTGCGACGGGATGGACGACTGTGGAGATGGATCCGACGAGCTCCCTGACACCTGCAGTGAGTCACATGCCCTTCTGCTGTCGTAATTAGATCTGAGTCACTGCACTGCATCGCTCGCTGAATGTAGATCTGTTTTGAACTAATAATGGGCCATCTCTCGGTTAGCTAAGAAGAAATGTCTGGCGTCGGAGTTCACCTGCAGTGGGAGCGTCGTTCAGTGCGTGTCCTCCAGGTGGCGCTGTGACGGAAAGGCCGACTGTGAGAACGGAGACGATGAGCTTGACTGCGGTAAGACATCAGAGGGTGTTGTTTTATACGGCGTCCTTTATTGTTAAATAGCAGCAAAACAAGTAACTCAGGATCTCTCTCTCTCTCTCTCTCTCTGTCTCTTTTTCTCTATTACATCAAAAATATTTGCACATTGTATGGAAGCACCAGAATAACTACTTAATAACACTATAACATGCCTTCATGATTATGATGTATATCATGATATAATTAAACGACTACAGCATATTTTTAATCAGTCTTGATTTCCCCTTTAACACCAGCAATTAACCTTTAACCTCATGTCTCTTCCCAGCCCCGACGAACTGCACAAAAGATGAGTTCCGCTGTGCAAACGGCCAGTGCGTCTCTTCCTCTTTCGTCTGCGACGAGGACGCCGATTGTTCAGACGGCAGTGACGAGGCATCTTGTCCTAAACGTTCTTGCACAGCTGGCTCTTTCCAGTGCAACAACACGGTGTGTGTTCCGCAGCTGTGGGCTTGTGATGGAGATGCAGACTGCGCAGATGGCTCCGATGAGTGGGTTGAGCACTGCGGCCACAAACCGACCCCGAGCCCGTGCAGCGCGCACGAGTTCCAGTGCAGCAATGGAGAATGCATCCACAGCCTGTGGCGCTGTGACGGGGCCTTCGAATGCACCGACCGCTCAGACGAAGCCAACTGCAGTGAGTTAATGTCTTAGAATCCAAACTCAATGCAAAATACATTAACCGAGTAAGTTAAAAGGACGCCGTTCTGGAATTGCCATCACTTAGACAAGACCAAACAAAGCCTAGTTAAAGCAGAAAGGCAATCACTGAGTATCCCAGTAGAAAATAATAATCCCAGGTGTTACGCAAGTTCTTTATATGGGAGGAAAATACAAAACTGTGGGCCGTACATCCACAATCAAAACAAACACCTCTACAAGCCTACACTCTTCAAAACACCCCTTCTGCTTGGGCTCCTTGTATAGATTAGTATTTTTAGCTTTCTGAATCGGCCCACCTCGCTCGCTCACCCATTTGCCGAACCAATGAATCCTTTATTCAGGGCCCATCTCCGCCGACACTCTGGACGATGGCTGACCATCTAACTGCTCGCCAGACCATCGCAGTGCCATTGCACACACAACCATTCATACTCACAGTCACACCCAAGGTCAGGTTGAAACAGCCAGTCCGCCTGATGTGCATGTCTTCAGACTGTTGAAGGAAACCAGACAACCCCGAGGAAAACCCACGCAAGCAGGGGGACGACATGTAAAACCCACACAGAAACACATCAGCCCCAGGACTCGAACCGTCTGTTAGTGAGCTTCATTTCTTGCACGGATATCAATACCAGTGTTCTGGATGGTTTGCATTAAAGGGATCACTGAGGGGAGGGGCTTTAAAATTTGTTTGGATTTTGGGTTTTAAAAGAGCTAACTTCGCCAACTGTGTGCCAAAATCGCCGACGATACTGTAGCTTTAAACAAAGCAGAAGCGAAGCATGGTGTCAGGTTTCAGGTAAAGAAAGTCATATTTCTTTCACTAATCTTTTTTGCAGGTATCAATGAGTGCCTTGATAATAATGGTGGCTGCTCTCACACCTGTAACGACCTGAAGATCGGATATGAGTGCCTTTGCCCTTCAGGCTACCACCTGGTAGATGGAAGACGTTGTGAAGGTAACATGATAGTTTTCACAGGAAAACCACAACACTTATGATTCAGGCGGACGAGTCTAGCGGAATGTTTAGCATTTGTGTTTGATATCAAGCCTGTTTTCTGCTGCAGACATTGATGAGTGCGCTGTCCCCGACACCTGTTCTCAGCGGTGCCTGAATCTGATCGGTAGCTTCAAGTGTGACTGTCATGACGGCTACGAAATGGACCCCAAGACCAAAGAGTGCAAAGCGGTTTCTGGTACGTTGAAAAGTTTCTCAAGAACTTCCCACACCCACACAATATTTTGTAACATCTCTGCTGGGGGCTTGTGCATGACGAATTTGGGAGCAGATGCGCAGACCATTTGTTCACACGTCGGCTTTTTCAGACGAGGATAAGATTGTGTGTAAAGGAAGTGGGCACTAATGTGTGAACAGGGTGTTGCTATCACGGTCGCATACCGCGATAAATGTAAAATATGTGTGCGGCACGGACACATAGTGGTTAGCATGTCCGGAAGTCCTGGGTTCGGGTTCCGGCCTCGCCTCGGGCATTTCTCTATGGAGTTTGCATGTTCTCTCCATGCTTGCATGGATTTCCTCCAGGTACACTGGTTTCCACTAACAACCCAAAAGCATGTGCAACATGTGCATGGTGTTAATTTTCGGTTCCAAATTGCCCCTAGGTGTGAGTGTGAATGGTTGTGTGTGCGTTGGCCCAACGATGACCTGGCATGTTGTTCAGGGTGTACCCAGCCTTCGCCCAGAATTGGCTGAAATGGGCGCCAGCCTCCCTGCGACCCAAATTAGCGTTAAATTAGCGTAATATTAATTATTGAATGAAATGGCTTGTTTGCTATGAAATGTAAACGTACCTCTAACTGCTCAAGCATTTATTTCATTGTCCCGCAGATAATATTCCTTACCTGTACTTCACCAACCGTCACGAGGTGAGGAAGATGACACTGGATAAGAAAGAATACACGTGTCTGATCCCACGACTGAAGAACGTGGTGGCACTTGACATGCACATGTCCAGTGGGACTATCTTCTGGTCTGATCTCTTCCACAAAAAGATCTACAGGTGAGGACAGAAGCAGTGCATCAACCTCTGCGGGTGGGACGTCCCAGGGTGGTAGCGCCCCTCCCGGTGGCATCATCACAGAGTGGGTGGCGTAGTGTCTTGGTGATGATGTCGCAGAGTGTGTGGGTCACGTAGCATATTGGGAATGCATTTTTACAAAGAGACAGATGGACAAAGAGAGACAGGGGAACAGAGTGTGGCACAATGTGAGATGGAGTTTTGACCATTATGGTACAGTTAAAATAAACTCCTGGTCCTTCCCCCCCCCCCCAGCACTCCCATAGACCAAGCTTCTTCTCCAACCAACCACGTCACCTTGATCGGCAGCCAAATCGCCACCCCCGAAGGCTTGGCTGTTGACTGGATTCATGGCAACATCTACTGGACTGACAGTTTCCTACAAACCATTTCTGTGGCAACAAAGGATGGGTTCAAGCGCAAGACTCTTATCAAAGACGGCTTGAATAAGCCACACGCCATCGTTGTAGATCCAGAGCGCAGGCAAGTGTGCTCTCTATATCATTAAATGCGATGAGTAACGGATGAATCGATGAGACTAGATCCAATATAACAGCTGACTATCATGTTATTCGTGCTGGGTCAGGTTTATTGTAAGCTGAGGAAACCTTAAACTGTGCAATGACTGCACTGGAGATCCCCTGGGCAATTAGGATAATGGCCTGTTTTGTTTTTCTTTCTTTCTTTTTTTAACCACTGTAGCTTCATGTACTGGACTGACTGGGGAAATCCTGCCAGGATAGAGAAGGGTGGTTTGAACGGCGCAGGTCGTACAGCCCTGGTCACTGACGACATCGTCTGGCCTAACGGCATCACGTTAGGTGAGTAAGCAGTTTACATTCACTTTCGAACTTATACCTTGTTTCTCATCAATGCTCCATTTATAGCCTAGTACTGTATATTCTGTGGAGAACAGTGCCAGGGCGAAATCGACAGAGAGGCAACAAATCGAGCAGCAGCTGATGGAAAGGGAAAGCAGAGAAAAGCGACCCCAGCCCCCACTCAGGGTTTTACGTCTCCAGAATGTGTTGTTTTAGGATTGGTCTCCATAGTCATTAGAGGCGTGCACCGTCATGTAACCATAGGCTTCCATTTACCCACAACTGCTGATCTACAGTAGTATATTAAGCACTGCTTCTGGGTTCATTACGCCGTTAAAAGGACTAAATGTAAGAGATTTTTACTGCTTTTACAGCCGTTCTTTTTTTAAATCCTTGTTTCGTGGATTTGCAGATGTTAATCTAAGAAAGTAGGCTTTATTTACTTAATATAAAAAAGGTCTTTATTTACTCTCACAGGTCTTAACTTGCCGAGTAGGCAATGAATTTTAAAACCGGATCATTTATTTATTCATTTTTTGTGCCAAGCCGGTTCTTTCATCGCCCTATTGTAAAAGGCAGCTATTGTAGCCACATCATGTACGTCTGCGCATGCGTACTTGCCCATGGGAAGTTTCGCCCTGGGCACTCAGCCGCTGTTTCGAATCCAGCGATCTACACAGCGTGTGCGCTTACAAACGTCTAGCGTGCATCAAGTGGTACTATCGTCATGTGTGACAGAGCGTGTAGATACAGCGTTTTTTATTTTTCATTTTTGAAAGTAGAGACTTCAGATTTGGTTTGACAGCCACAGGCAAGGCATAAAAAAGAATGGCCGAATGGTTAACACTGTTTAAAGTATGACCGTGCTTGTGTTTGTGTTCAGACTTGGTGAATCAGCGACTGTACTGGGTGGATTCCAAACTGCACACGCTGTCCAGCATTAGCGTCGATGGTGGTTCGCGTCACACACTGATCTCTAACGAGTGGCACCTGGCACATCCGTTTTCATTGGCTGTGTTTGAGGTGCGAGCATGTGCCGACCTGACATTATTTCCGAATTCAAGATTACCCTCCAGTTTATTTAATAAAGTATATAATTTTTTATGGCATTATTTTTAATCCTGGATCTTATATACCGTGTTGCACAGGAGAAGGTGTTTTGGACTGACGTATACAATGGAAGCATCATGAGTGCAAATCGTCTGACGGGAAAGAACGTTCGGAAAATAGTGGACAACCTTCTGTCTCCCAAGGACATTGTGCTGTACCACAACCTGAAGCAGCCCAACGGTGAGGGGTTTAAACCTACAGTCACAGCAGAAGACCTCCACACTGTCTCTACTGCATGTTTTTCTAACTGATGGCTTGCTGTACAGGTACAAACTGGTGTGAAGAAGCCAACCATGTGAACGGTGGTTGTGAGTATTTGTGTCTTCCGGCTCCGCAAGTGGACGAGAATTCCCCAAAATACACTTGCACCTGCCCTGATCACATGATCCTCGCCCCTGACATGAAGAAGTGCGTGGAAGGTATGTATGTTATTTAAGAAACATTGCCTAGCAACACTCCGCATATTAGTTTTCATACGAAATTAAAGATGGGACACTGTATGACCTACACCAATGCTTCAAAATAAATTAAATTCCATTTACCTACCCACTCACTCGTTTGCCAAAATTTTTATAGTAGCGGGGAGGCTAGAGCCTATCTCAGCCGACACTGGGCGAATGCGGGGTGCACCATGTACAGACATATTATTCTGTCATTCACTGGCCGAACCGATTGTCCCTATTAAGTTTGCGGGGAGGCTGGTGCCTAAATCAGCCCACACTGGGCGAAGGCGAGGTGCACCCTGAATCGATCGCCAGATCATCGCAGGGGAACACACACACAACTATTCACATCCACATAGGGGCATTTTGGAACATGTATGTCTTTACACTTTGGGAGGAAACCGGAGTATCCGGAGGAAACCCACGCAAGCATGAGGAGAACATGCAATCTCCACACAGAAATTCCCTTACCAAGCCCAGGACCTTCTTGAAGTGTTTGTTTGTTTGTTTGTTTATTTATTTTTACAGTTTAGTGCAAGATAACTGAGAATGGGGGTAATTGTGGTTAAAACTGAAACAAACCTAAAAATTCTTTGGATTAGAATAATACACATGTACTATTACATTAATTCAAAGTCACCTGTATTATGTTTGGCTTTACCGCAAATTAACCCGGTGTTTGTACATTTGTTCTAGCAGTTGTATTGCCAGTAGCAACCACAGCAGTGGTTCCACCTCCGGTTCCAGCTGGCACTACACCAAAACAGCCTGCCATACTAACCACCACAGAGAAAACCAAACAGTCATCCAGAACTACAAGCGCAATGACCTCCGCAGGTGCTGCTGGGCCTCGAAAGAACATCCCAGAAACCAAGACGGAGATGAGTACTCGTGAAGGTGACTTTCTAAATATACACGCTGTACGCTACACAGCTCTATGTCATGTAGTATTATGTGTATCAGTATAGTACTGACAGGCGTATTTTCCACCTGTAGGTTCAAATGATCTGTACGTTGCAGTCAGCAGTCCTTCTCAACACCCTGTCGCTCTCTATGTCATCATCCCTATAGGTCTGTACATGACATACTATACACACACATATCTATATATATATATTACTATATATATTAGTAATATATAAATTACTAATCTGTCTCTCTTGCTGTTTAGTGGTGATATGCCTGACTGCATTTATTGCCATGATGCTGTGGCGTCACTGGAGACGGAAGAACACCAACACCATCCATTTCGATAACCCTGTGTACCAGAAAACTACAGAGGACCAAGTGCACATCTGCAGAAGTCAAAGCCAAGATGGCTACATCTACCCACCAGTAAGCTCACATAAAGACACATTTAGACACATGCCATGCTGTGGTTTATAAGATACTTCCATAGTAAGGAGAAAAGTTTTCTCCTTTCCAGGATGAAGGTGCATGTCTTTGGACCGTCGGAGGAAACCAGACTAACCGGAAGAAAACTGCGCAGTCTGGTTTCCTCCGATAGTCCAAAGACATGCACGTTAGGCGGAATGGCTGTTCCGAATTGCCCCTAGGTGTGAGTGTAGGTGTGAATGATTTTAGCTTCGCAAAGTTTGCAAATGACCCTAATAGTCATTTTTGGCAAATGAACGAGTGAGTCAGAGAGTGAATGAATATATTACCATTTGCTATTACTTTGTTATAAGATACTTGAGATACCGTTATCTGATTCTGACCTTTGCTGTATCCCTCTCTCTCTCTCTCTCTTTCTTTTTTGCAGCATCAGGTGTTGTGCTTGGATGACGAGGAAGACTTTGCGTGATGGTGCTCTCAGAAAGATACAAACCTAAAAAAAATACCCCACAGGAAGTCAAATCCATAGAACAAGAGACACTCAAATGTTAGCACGCGGTTTAGAAGCTGCTCGCATTCTTTGACTTACTTTTTTATTTCTTTTTTTTTTCTTTTTGCTGCACAAATCTGAATGTGAAGGAAAAATCAACGACATGAAGCGTTTTTCCATCGAAGCATAGACACAGAAGAATGTCAACAATATTATTTAAAAGAAGCCACTCAAACGTTTTTTTTAGCCTTAGCTTCTTTCCGTCCTGTGGGATTTTACAGCCACTCGATTTCCGTGTCTGCACGGGGCGGGGTGCCCGCTTTCACCATTAGCAGCACATCTTACAGCCAAACATTTATTAAGCTAGGAAGGAAGATTAGATCCAGCAAACATGAAGAACATCGACAACATGAAAGAATCCCTGCACGAAGCCCACATGACCTATTCTTACGTCATAAGCAGAAGGATGTGTTCAGTTATGAAGCCCCCTGCTCTGGCATCATCTCCTGCATATTAATAGAAGCATATTAAAGGAATACTTCAGTACTTTTCAACGTTATGTCTATTCACCATATCTGTAGTCTATGTGTGATTACCATGCACTATAAAAATGAAAAATCCTTCATCCTGGAAAGGAGAAAACCTTTCTCCTTGCTATGGAACAGATTTATCAAGTGGAAGCGCAGCTGTTAATCAGCGCCACTATAAATTACATTTAAAGCAACAATTACAGTAAAGTAAATGTACAGTATTCAGTAAGGCGCGTTGGCGTAGTGGGTAGCACGCCCGTCTTGCCGCGAGAAGGTCCTGGGTTCAGTTCCCAGGCTCGGCGAGGGCGTTTCTGTGTGGAGGCTCTCTCTCCGAGCATGCGTGGGTTTCCTTCCGGTTCTCCGGTTTCCTCCTATTGTCCAAAGACATGCACATTAGCTGTTCCAAATTGCCCCTTAGTGTGAGTGCTTGTGTGTGTGTGTGTGTGTCACAAGCCTCCCTGCAACTCTAGTAGGATAGTGAGTGAATTTTTTTATACACTCTTCATGGAAAATAATCATAAAACCCCCCCTAATTCTTAGTCGTATCCAGTTCCCACATCTAAACTCTTGCCTCTCTATCACATACGACCACCACTACCAGGAGGTGGCATCAGCATGCACATGCCCCCTCCGTGACATGCAATGCTGCCAGCCGCATCTTTATAAACTGCTGCGCATGCGCATTTACAGGCGGCTTGACACACTGAGGGAAAGCACTCTTTCCGCCCCTTTTGTACGCTCATGGGTTGGCTGGTGTTTGCGGTGAGTTACAGGGACGCGCATACCGTCCCTATCTCCAGTGAACACTAGCTCCCATAGACTCCAGGCCGCGGATGGTTGCTGCATCAAACTGGATTCGAGCTTGCCCCTCTCGGGAACCTAGGAGTTTATCTTAGAGTAGATCAGTGTGATGAAACTCTTGTCCATGGTAATCACATGTTCTCTGTAGAAGGTTGAAGGACTAGGTTCTCTGATGCTGTAGTATTCCTTTAATGGAGTGTGTGTGAATGTTGACACAGTGTAAGTGACTGTGATTGTCCACAGATATTTATAATCACTAAAGAATGTGTTGCGTTTGTATTTTAGCCAGTGCTTGGCTATACACGAAAGTGGAACCTGGATTAAGATATTGATGTGTAAATAATATTAATATGTAAATAATATGCTAATATGTTTTTCGCTGTGTGAAGGTTAACCTTTGCCTTGCACTAATTTTTTCTTTATTATTATTATTATTATTAATATTATGATTATTCACATGTACTTTCTGAATGACGAACTAGATTGCGGTACTAAGAAGTTCAATTGCACAGTCAGAATAGATCTGGCCTGAAGCATCCTTAGCCATGACAGCTTTTCACATGACGGTCATGACACTACCGTGACTTGTCTGGCAGGACAGGTCACCTTTCCAAAGAGCTATTCAGGGGTAAAAAAACAAAAACAAACAAAAAAAAAAACCAAAACAAACAAACAAAAAAAGCGATGCAGGTTTGCGATGCCGGCGTTTTGCACTTGAAGAGAACAGTCTGTTACCTCTTGTCGTCGGCGAATGCAGACGGAGACGAAGCTTTACGATACGTCTCGCCGTGGATGATCGACAGCTTGCTAGTTCTTGTGGTTTATGTGCCTGGACGATGTGTACTGTAGATTAGCTCGGATCTGTAGCTTGCTTATCTGCTTGTTCTCTATTGAAACATGCCTTACGATGTGAAGATTATTTGTTGCCTTAATCCTCAGGTTTCAAAGCTAACTGGCCAGAACCTGATAGTCGTCGTA
>JBCNYG010000019.1:4771682-4788180 GCA_039654305.1 Porochilus rendahli
TTGGCTGTTCCAAATCACCCCTAGGTGTGAGTGTGAGTGCGAATGGTTGTGTGACTGATGGTCCTGCGATGGCCTGGTGAGCTGTCCAGGGTGTACCCCGCCCTCGCCCAAAGTCAGCTGAAATGGGCCCCAGCCTCCCCGTGACCCTAATTAGGAATAAGCGGTTCAGAAAATTAATGAATGAAATAATTAATTTTAAGAAATGCTCTAAATAATAATAATAAAAATAATATTCATTATATAAAATAATTATAATATTAAAATAATAATAATTTAATAATAATAATAAAAATAATAAAACAAAAATAAAAAATTATATTAACAATAATAATACACAATCATTACATGATTATCAATATATTATTACAATACTGAATTAAAAATAACCACACTACAGTTGAAACAAGCTAAAGGCTAAATTTAGACTGAAATACTTCCGCATTAGCGATGACGTGGCCCTCGTTAGCGCCCTCCGCGGGTACAGGTAACCTCTGTTAATGTTTTACCTGACGCTACGCGCCGTGACGTCAAGACGCTTTACGAGGAAAAAGGAACAGAGGTGTCCCGTTAAAAGTAGCGCAGTTCATGGATTTCAGTTGCTTTGAGTTTTGGTAAATAAGCCGGTATTGAATTAATATTTTAGTTTTTAAACGGTTAAATTCGGGTCATGTCTGCTTCAGCGATCTTCATACTGGATCTCAAAGGCAAGGTGAGAGGGCTCGAGGCTGTTCCAGGGGTAGCAAAGGCAGTCCAGGACTGAGGACTTTTGTGTCAAATTTGTGTTTTTAATGTTTATCTGCGTAGGAAGTTCGGTCTGAAGGTTATACCATTCGTCCTCAGGGTGTGTTTGGGTTTGGTTCTTCCTTTCTTTTCTTTTTTTCTTTCCTTTTTTTTTGGAGCTGCCTGTTGTCATTCCTGTAACATGGAGACCGCCATAAATATACACGTGCCTGAAACAGTGTTACACTCTTCACCTTAATATCCGGCATAAACTTTTTTTTTGTAGTTACTTGCAGATCAAAGACACTCCTACTGTTTCCATGGCAACCAATTGAAATCCTATTTTTGATGCAGCTACTAAATAGCTATTATGCATAATAAAATGCATACTACGATCATGCTAGATCCTAGTATGTATTTTAGATGTTGCCAATACAACAACCTCAAAGGTTCAACCTTCCCAGAATTCTCTGCTCCAAGTACATATATTGACACTCTTTGCTCAATTGTTTGCCAAACCGCTTTCTCCTTCTAGGGTCGCATATCCTGCAGACTGTCTTACTTGACATTGGGAGAAAGCAAGGCAACAGATGCACAACGATTCACACTCACACCTAGGGGCAATTTGGAACAGCCAGTCGGCCTAATATGCATGTCTCAGGACTGTAGGAGGAAACCGGAGTATCCAGAAGAAACCCATGCAAACCTGGGGAGAACATATAAATTCCCCACGTAAATTGTTTTAATTATGAGAAAAAATATTTTTATCTGCTTTACAAAAAACCCAACATTTTTTCCCAGTGGCTTAAAAAAACTTTTTTTCAGTATCTTTAAAATAAAACTACCCGAAAACAATGCCACTGACCTGTTTTTGAACTCAGACTCTTCAATTAATCGGTTCAGAAAATGAATGAATGAATACCCCTCTCAAAAGAAAAGGATTCAAAAAGTCTGTAAAATAGTACACATGATTAATAGACCATTTAAGCATTTTTAAGATCTCATACTTGAAATAAAACAACAAAAAAATCCAAATTTTGTACTTTTGTCCAGATCCAGATACGTCCAGACACAGGGCCATATCCTTACAATGTATGTATACATACTGTACCAGTAGCAGTTTTACAGTCATAGGGCTAACTGCAATTTTCAGTTCTATCAAAAAATCTAACATAAAACCAAATGTTATTTCATACAGTGTGATGGAAATTGAGTGCTTGTAAATGAAATAAAACATTCTTTCTCTTCTGTATACTTGATACTACAATGCTTATTACCTTTCGTGTAAGTAACATAGGAGGTACCGTGACGTGCCACTTTTAGTTCTGCAGGAAATTGCGTGTGTGTTTTGTCTGTCCGGAGTCTACGAGTGCGCGCTCGGTCCTCGTAAGTGATTACCTTTTGTGTGAGCTTTATATTGTTCATGTTATTACTAGATATTTGAGAGCTTAGGGAAATTGTATTAAAGTAAAATAATAATACAATCATCATCACATTAACATAGACAGGAATTTTCCAACAGATCTAACACCGAGATCTAATTAGATCATTAAAAGTTCAACTTCGTCCTTAAGTTAGACAGAGCATGCTGGTCACTCAGGAGAGTTCAGTTTTTAAATTTGAATTTCTCCACTAATGACATAGTAATTAATGTAATAATGGTAGTAATGGTATTAATAGTATTTGCATAAACACATTATTGAGGTAACGTAACGTAAGCTAACGTTAGACCCTATTATACAACAACATGGATCTGACAATATATATGCCAGTTGATGCCACGCAAAAGGTCAGCAAACGTAGCCCTACTACAGACTGCGGTGCTTTGAAAAGTTCATGATGGGGTGATGGAAGCAAGAAGCAGTTCCACCTCAAGGACCTGGGGTTGTGTCCCCTTGCAGAGGTTTCCTCTGGATGCAACGGTTTCCTCCCACAGTCCAACAGCATGCAGATTAGGCTAATTTGCTGTTCCAAATTGCCCTTAGGTGCGATTGTTGAATGTTGGCCCTGCAATGGTCCGACAAACTGTTCAGGATGTACCCCGTGCTCGCCCGGTGATCACTCAGATGGGCGTCAGTCTCCCTTACGACCCTAACAGGAATAAGTATTTCGCCAAATAAGTGAGAGAAAGCCAGTGAGTATATTACAGCCTGAATAATAAATACAAATGATGGTCAGTGATTTATTTTATCTAATCGTAAGACGTAAATTTAACTATTTAAACAAAGAAAGAAATCAGGTGTGTAAGATAGCAGCGCTTTAATTTCACGCGCTATTCAGAAGATGCCTGCTGGATTTGTAACTTAAGAAGAGCCAGCTCTGTTTCTTTCACAATGGGCTAAAGAGGGCAGATGAGAAACCAGAAGGGAGGAGTGCTCTTCACAGTCATCTCGATTGCACATAGCCCAGTAACGCAGGATAACTCTTGTGTTTAAGAAAGCTTTGAGTAAGAGACTAATCTTGAAAACATATTAGCCTGTTTCACACCTGCTTTTCTGATGCTTCATTCTCAGAATTCTTCATTCTCTTTGAATTGTACTTCTATGATTAGAAACCTTTCAAATGAATGCATCAGAAAAGCAGGAACTTTCCTTCTTTACAAAGCAGGAACTTTAAAGAATAATGGGCTACTCTTATCCTAAATTACATTGTTGGGGTTGACCTAAAAACTGTATAAGGTAGCCTTAGGTTGATTTGTATGTGAAGATGCTTTTGAGGAGAAAATTCATGCATACAAACACATATATGCTTTTTTTACTCTCTTCAGGTGCTGATATGTCGCAACTACAAAGGCGATGTGGACATGTCGGAGATAGACCACTTCCTGCCGCTTCTGTTGCAACAGGAAGAGGAAGGGCTAATGTGCCCTGTTATTTCACACGGCAGTGTCCATTTCATGTGGATCAAGCACAGCAATCTTTACTGTATCCTTCTTCTAGTGTAGGATTAAGGATAGAAACTCTTTAAAAACAATTTAATGGAAATAATTGGACCTGGAAGACCTATAGGACTGATATACCCCATTTTTTACCCAAAAGATTGTCTTCCCAGGTGATGGATGCATACCAAAGGTACATAAAGGCATCCTTAGTGGCACCAAGTGACAAGGAACACCACCCGCTTTTATTACCTTCACCCAAAATGGCGTTTTGTGAGCCGGTGTGTCACTGTGTTAATTTGACTGTGAACATGCATGGATTTTCACCGAACTTGGTGGGGACACTACCGCCCCTGAGTGCCAGATATGATTTAATTTTGGAATGGCTGGGTCAAAGGTGAAGATCAAACTAAACTGGAGATAAAGCACTTAAAACTTTGAAATGAATGCTGATATACTTGTTGTTACTATGAAACATTAACACGAAACCATATATGGATATTCAAATGAGGCCATTATTTTTGACCTTGAGAGACCTTGAAGGGTCAAACCCCAGCCATCATGTAAAAACTTCAAACATGTTTTTTTTGCTAATGTGTCACCTCCGCATACAAAAGAACATATTATAAGACGAGCTTATGGGCAATTAAAACCAGTACCGCAGATTGATCTTGCACGGAGTGAGTGGCTGTCTAGTTTCCGAGTATGTAGTCTCTTGTAAAACATAACTCTAGTACAGGACCAGTATCGGCGTTTTTGAGGTTAAGCTAAGTACAGTAAAGTACAGTACAGCCATTCCTAGGCAGGTTAGATAAATTATAAATACTTTGAACCTTGGAGAAATTGAAGTCAATCAGACTTAACATGGTCATCATACAGTGGTGGCTACAACCAACAAGAACTCCAATGCATCTCTGGTCTATTCATTTCTGTACAAGCTGGTGGAGGTAAGACATTGCACACCTGATTCAGTGTAGCATAGGTGACTCGTTATTTTCATCTGGATTCATTTCGGCTTTAGCGGAGAGGCAGATGCAGATTTGAACAAGATTGTTGGAACTAAGCTTTGCCTGAGGGTTAATACGTAAAGATGGACTGTTATGCTCTTTAAATATCATTGGTATGTCAGGGCTGCTGATCACTCTGTTCTAATAAATCTGATGGTTTCAGACACAGGATTTATTGTAATGAATAAATATTAAACAAAACTTTACTCCGAATCACTGTAATGTTATAGAGACAGTCATGCTGGACAGTCTGGAGTCTTTATTTTAGTTCCTGCTCTTTGGTATTATTTACATGCAAGAATTCACTGTTGGCATTTGATTTGAAAGCGGAATTATTTCAGAAACCTGGAACTGTTCACATTGTCATAGTAACCAAATATAATGAGTCATAACATGTTTATATCCCTCTCTGTCTCTGAATAATATTATTTGAAGTGGCTAGCTGAGGACTCTTTGTGTGTTTCCAGCAAAGATTTTAGACGAGCTGGAGAACTTATAACACTTCAAAAAAGTAACGCAACAGCATATAACAAAAACATCACAACATGTATGAAATCACAACAGTAAAAACATACTCATCATAGAAAAAGCAGCTCGTTGCTAATTGGCTACTGAGAGTTGAAGGAGAACAAGAAACTGGAGGATGTATACAGCAAGCCTAAATGAATCTAAATGAAGCTACCGATGCTTGTATTTGTTTATTTATATCTTTTTTTAAAAGGCATTCATATGGTGGTATTTTACGGTGGTATTTTGTCCAGATTCGGCTGAAATGGGCGTCAGCCTCCCCATGACCCTAATTATGATTAAGTGGTTGATGATGATGATGATGTCAATGTCATGGTGGCACAGTGGCGTAGTATATGTGTATGGACTTTGTATGTTCTCCTTGTGCTTGTGTGGGTTTCCTCAAAGGTTTCCTCCTACAGTCCAAAGACATGCACATTAGGCTAATTGGCTGTTCCAAACTATCCCTAGGTGTGTGTGTGTTATTCCTGCAATATTCTGGCGAGCTGTTTATGGTGTACCTTGCTCTCACCCAGTGTCCAGTTGAGATAGACTCCGGCCTCCCCGCAGCCCTAGTTGTATGGCCTGTAATAGTGAATGTAAATGACCTCATGTTACATAGTTTTCGTGATGCTAATTTGACGTCAGTCTGAAACGTGTAATTCTTTTTTCCTGTGATAACAACTTAAAGACCTTTTTGGGTTAACGCTGGTGTGTTTTTAGTTTCTTGGTGTATTTTTCGCACTTCGCACACTCCGCCATATGAAGATTTGAAGATCCCAGACAGACGCTGCATGTGTGTTCTTTGCTTGTTTATGTGTGTTCCCTATCCAGGTGTTCACAGAGTACTTTAAAGAACTGGAGGAAGAGAGCATCCAGGATAACTTTGTTGTGGTGTACGAGCTCCTGGATGAGCTCATGGATTTCGGCTTCCCTCAGACCACAGATAGCAAGATCCTACAGGAGTATGTGCTCATAACACCTGTTTCAATCAACACCTCAAACTAGGATTTAAATTAATCTCTTTGTTACAGCCAGTGCTTCTGAAAGCCCTTGTGTTAGTGTTCTATGGCTTAGTTTTTGGTGTTTTTGAGAAACGTAGGCTAGACGTTATGTCAACATCTTAGTCTGCTAAGCTGCTTTTTAGCTATTTCAGCGGTGTGTGATAGCTTAGCACCGCCTTACAAGAGATTACAAAAGATATTTTTTCTCTGGATATGAATAATAATTGTCTTTTCACTACATTGAATCCCTCGATGATATTTAGATACATCACACAAGAAGGCAACAAACTGGAAGTAACTAAAGCCAAAGTGCCCACGACGGTCACCAACGCCGTGTCCTGGAGGTCTGAAGGCATTAAGTATAAAAAGAATGAGGTTTTCATAGACGTCATCGAATCCATAAATGTGCTGGTGAGTATTGAGGTCCCTCAAAATAATTTAAGTGCTGCACTTTAATTCGGCAACTCACACCCCCCAATTTTTTTTTACTCATTGTAACTCTTTGTAGCATTAAACCATTTGCGATTTCTGGTGATATAATGCCTCGGTTGGTGGGGGCAACATGTTAAGCATGTACTGGGAACATCATGGGACTTGGAAATGCCACTGATAGTACAACTTTTTTATCTAGGGAAGGGGCATTCAGGACTCCCTGGGCTATTTCCGGTGAATTCTGCTACTCCCTTGGCTATTTCTGGTGGTTTCAGCTATCCCTACAGGTTTATTGAGTGGCCGCCACATTGCTTCAAGGGATCGTTGTTGTTTATAAATTAATAAATTAGGTTAATATTAAGCTGCTTCGAACAACATAATTCCTTTTTATTCTTGAAATGTTTTCTTTAATGGCCATTGTCTGTATTTGTACACAGAAAACCAAATGAACATGCAATTATAATGTTATTATAATAAAACTAGCGCATTCCCTATTGCATTTCTTCAAAATCATAAGACGGTGCTATGCCAAACTGCGCCCAGTGCATCCAAGGCAATTTTCAAAGTGTCAGAAATAAACTTAACGGTATATGAGCTGATAGCCTAGTCATAGCCAATCAGAATGCGTGATTGGTCATATACAGTGGGTGTGGATATAATAACTACAGATATTCCACGCCTGGTTCCTTTCTTCACCGTTAGAGTAGCTTATTTTGTGATTCCACATACACACTATATCTTTAGTCTGATTTTCTAATGCAGTATTGCTGAATAAGTTACAGACTTATCGGACTTATGCAGAGAAGCATCAAATGTTAAACGATTTAAAAAAGCTTTGCGTCCTTTTATAAGTTACATCTAATTTGTAACTTGAACAAGTAATGATGTCAACGTCACACAATCTCCTTTTCATAAAGGTCTGCCTCAAACCACATCTAGTTCTTAGATAATGCTAATTGGACTTGCTTTTCGGGTTTAGTACACAGTGTGGCTTTCTGTAAACCATCGAAACCTAAATAAAACCACGAAATTTCACAGTGTAGATGACATTTTGGTTGTTTTATGGTATACATTACACAACTTGTGCAACCACCTCAGACAACTGAAACGACTTATTATTCCCAAGATGCTATCACTGTGTATGACATAGAAAGATACTGGGATATTATTGGGAGTAGGTAAATTAGGGTTGGGTAAGTCTTTTATAAAAGAAAGAAAGCAAATGTTAGACACTGAACATGTGTTGGCTGATCAATTACATTCTGAATAAGTGGAAATAATACAGTGACCCAAAAATCCTCCCACATTTCAAAGGTAAATTTAAAAAAATGGTTAAGGCTAAACAAATTGTCATTTCATGTTTGCAAATAATGATGAATAAAAACTGTACTGAGTGAAGTTTTATGTGTGCTCATAATGATTTGATTATTTTTAACCACCTTTAAAATGTGGGAGGTTTTTTTTGGGTAGCTATGTATTATTAAGGAATTTCTTTAATGTGCTTTCAGTGTTTGATGTTTTGCATTGTTAAACAGCTGGATTGGTTGATGTATGACTCGCAGGTGAATGCCAACGGGAGTGTAATGAGCAGCGATATTGTGGGAAGTATTAAACTGAAGACGATGCTCTCGGGAATGCCTGAACTCAGACTGGGCCTCAACGACCGTGTGCTCTTCGCTCTTACCGGCAGTAAGCAACACCAGCGCTGCGCATATTCTTTGCTTTATGTCAGATAATCTCTTAAAGAGATACAGATACAACTAAAATGTGCTCGGCTTACTTTAAACACAGAGTGACTAAACTGAAATTTGGGATGTTTTATTCAGATTAAAGAAAGATAGTGGCCACATGAATATCTTGCACTATTTGCTTTTGTGCAGGAGACAAGGGGAAGACTGTAGCGATGGAAGATGTGAAGTTTCACCAGTGTGTCCGCCTCTCGCGCTTTGAGAGCGACCGAACCATCTCATTCATCCCTCCAGATGGCGAGTCGGAGCTCATGTCTTACCGCATCAATACGCATGTAAGATTCCAGTCAGTGTGTTGTACCTAAAACATTATGGATACATTATTATTATGCGAAGCGTGATGTTAATCAGATTATAACCCCTCCGTAAACTCACCATGCAGGTAAAACCTCTGATCTGGATCGAGTCTGTGATTGAAAAGTTCTCTCACAGTCGAGTGGAAATCATGGTGAAGGTGGGTTAAAGGCAAGCATTTGTGATGTTTTCTTGCTAATCATTTCCCAAGCAAAAGTAATAAATTTAATATTCTTTTATTTATTTGTTTACATAAAGGAATTCATTCATTCATTTGTCAAACTGCATAATTCTATTAGGAGCCTCAGAGCAACAAGGTCCTGGCTTCGAGTCCTGGGTTCAGCAAGGACGTTTCTATGTTTAGTTTGCATGTTCTTCATCACTTCTGTGAGTGTGTGAATGTTTATGTGTGTGTGGCCCTGCGATGCCCTAGTAAGCTGTTCAGGCAATTTCGGCTGAGATAGGCTCATCCACAGTAGGTTTAGTAAAAAGAGAAGGTGTCCTTCAGCGTCACACTGGCCACGTCTGAGAAACAGGTAACAAAGAGCTTGTGGAAAAAGTACTGTCGGATGACCTGACGTTCAGTAGCACAAAGTGACAAATCAACCAGCTTTGATTTTCCATGGTGGAGTGAAAACGCTGGCAACCACTGTTCACTTTCCCAGCTCATCTTTTAAACTCCATGTTTTTAATGTAAATACTTTTTCTAGTTCTGACTTGACTTGTTTTCACGTCAAACACATTTCACTGTACCACTTACCCCGTTAACCTCCATATAAGTAATAAACTGAAACTTGAACTAGTACTACGACTTTGATGTGTTTAGAGTCACTCTGCCATGAACATTCTAGTTGCACAATTAATTCTAAATATGTATTTTTAGCATTCCTTGGTATAATGACTAGCCTGGTTCCCTTAAGTAGCCATCACAGTTCTGTCCAGATCAATGACTTAATGCTGAAGTAAGCATCAGCTGCAGTTATCCGACTAGTATTTTTCTGGGTGCTCTCCAGTTAGAGAAGGTTTAGGTTAACTTGCATTAAGCGGATTAAAGGGATGCTCTCAAATAATTCCAACTTAATCTATGTCCACTGGATTTTTTAGAGTGTGTGATTACCACAAATATGCTTTGCTGAAATCCAAATATTACTTAATCCTTCTATAAAGGTCGGAGGGAGGATGGAGCCTATCTCAGCCATCACTTGGCAAGGGCGGGGTACGCCTTGAACAGATCACAGGGCAACACACGCACATGAAACACACTCATACCCAGCAGCGATTTGAAACTGCCCCTTAGACTAATGCGCATATCTTGGGACTGTGGGAGGAAACTGACTGTATCAGTGATGCATAATGACAAATTCTTTTCTCAGTTATCACAGTTAAGATCTGTGACTGAAAATTCATATAATTATTTGCTGACTCTTCCAACAACTGGCCTTAAGGTGCTCCAAGACGATACCACCGATTATGATCCCGATTCGCCAGTGTTACATCAGGGGAAATCAGTGAACACCGGTACACATCAGAAAACATCAGTACACGTTATTGGAGAACATCGGGAAAACTTTGGGGGAAGAGTGAAATATTTTGCGTGTATTGAAAAACTTGGTGAATTAACAAGAATATTAAGACCCCTGGGTAAGGTTTTAATCACCAGTGTGCATCTGTCCACCCAGCAGTGTAAATGGGTACCAGTATAAAAACTGGGAAGGTCAGCTCCGATGGACTAGCACCCCATTCATCAGATCACAGGTGTCAAACTCATTCTTTGCATGACATGTAATTCATCATCCATCCACTGGGTGGAGTCAACCTATTTCAAGAAAACAGCTAGCCATTCATGACTCAGGAAAGATTGCAAGCTAGCTTATCAATGTCACGCATTGTCAGAAAAGGAAAGCGAATAAAGGAGGAGAGGACAGATGCGTAAGCAAATAACACAGCCATGCAGATTTCATGGTTGCCATTTTTGGATAGATTCAGTGATAATAGTGTTCAGTGATTATTTGACCCTTGGTGACCTCGAAATTTGATGATGTGGCCCTCAGTGAAAATGAGTTTGACACCTCTGTTATACATCGCAATAAGATCAGACGAAACATCGGAATCACATCGGGTAGCAATTGAAGAACGTTAGAACAAAATCGACTGAAACATTAGACTAACATCGGAATAATATTGGAATATGATTGGCTCAAATTGGGATGATGCTGCACAATAACATCTGGAGTATCTGTTTAATACAGTTTTATAATGATTATATGATTATAATTGAGGAAAATGCTTAGGCAATTATAGCAGTGTGAAAATGTATTATCAGCTGTCTTTTAAATTGAAATTTATTCTCCCTTCAGGCTAAAGGTCAGTTTAAAAAGCAATCCGTGGCTAATAACGTGGAGGTGCGTGTCCCAGTCCCGAGTGATGCAGACTCTCCAAAATTTAAAACCAGTACTGGTCATGCAAAGTACGTTCCTGAGAAGAACCTGGTGGTGTGGACTATTAAATCCTTCCCAGTGAGTAAAGTGTACACTAAACAGATTTGGTAGCATTTTAAAGCTTATTATGTAGTTATGGATCCTATAATAAAACAAAATGTTGATGTATGTTATGCCAGATAACTGTCCATCCTTTGTTTATACTTTATTGTGTCTGAATCTCACGTGTGTGTAGGGAGGAAAAGAGTTCCTGATGCGAGCTCACTTTGGCCTCCCCAGTGTGGAAAATACTGAGCTGGAGGGAAAACCACCCATTACAGTCAAATTTGAGATCCCATATTTTACGGTGTCAGGAATACAGGTGTGTGTTTACTTACAGCTGGATTTCTATCACGTTTTACATTATGATTCACCCCCTTACAGTATTACAAATTCTGATCATCCTTATTCCTGTGCTTCTGTGTCTTATTTTAAATTATAATATATGTAACATACCGTCTACCCTGATGCGTTTTATGTCGTAAGGTGCGATATATGAAGATCATTGAGAAGAGTGGCTATCAGGCATTACCCTGGGTCAGGTACATCACACAGAGTGGAGGTAAGCTGGAATATTTGCATGTTTGCACATAGCAGGTTTGGATCTAGCTCAGCGATTTACATAGAATCACAATAAAGGGTCAGAGAGAGAGAGCATCGCTGTGTCCGAGCCACAACAGTGACACGACTGTAGCACAAATATAGACTGAAATATAATCATCTGTTATTTTGACCATGTGCGTCATGTGAGTTCATCAGCCTAGGAATCTCCCAGAACGAGTGTTGGATTCATGTTAAACAAGTTAAGTTTCTTCTGTGAAGGCACCATAAACTATGGATATGACTTGCTTTCCTGGCAAGCTGCCAAAACATATCATTGTTCTCATTTCCTCAAACAGCCTCGTGTGCTGGATGTACAAATATTTATATGTGTGTGTAGGGGGAATACTGGGGTTGATGGTATTAGCAGCATGTCTTTACTTTAGGTTCAATATGGCCAAAAGTATGTTGACACCTGATCATATACATGAGTTTACCCCTTTACTGCTTTATTAACCTCCACTCTTCTGGGAAGGTTTTTCCACTAGAGTTTAGAGCATGGTTGTAGGCATTTGTATGAATTCATCATCATCATCATCATTTTCTTCTTCTTCCGCTTGATCGCTTGATTGATGGGTCGCAGGTGCAGCAGCCTAAGCAGTGAGGTCCAGATGTCCCTCTCCCCAGCCACTTCCTCCAGCTCTTCCATGGGGACACTGAGGCGTTCCCAGACAAGCCTTGAGACGTGGTCCCTCCAGCGTGTTCTGGGTCGGCCCCGGGGTCTCTTCCCCGTTGAACATGCCTGAAACACCACAACAAGTAGGTGTTCGGGAGTCATTCTAATCAGATGTCCAAAGCATCTCAACTGGCTCCTCTCAATGCGGAGGTGCAGCGGTTCTGCTCTGAACTCCTCCCGGATGACAGAACCTCTCAGCCTATCTCAGAGGGAGAGCCCCACCACCCTGAGAAGGAGGCTCATTTCAGCTTCCTGTATCCATGATCTTGTTCTTTCGGTCACTACCCAAAGCTTGTGACCATAGGTGATGGTTGGAACACAGATCGACTGGTATATTGAGAGCTTTGACTTCTGGCTCAGCTCCCTCTTGACCACGACGGACCGGTACAAGCTCCGCTTTACAGCAGGGGCTGCACCGATCCGTATGTCGATCTCCCATTCCAAGACAAGAACCTGAGATACTTGAACTCCTCCTTCATGAAGCCTAAAGGACAACATCATCTGCAAAAAACAGAGAAGAGACCATATGGCCACCAAACCAGAACCCCTCAATGCATCGGCTGTGCCGGGAAATTCTGTCACTAAAAATTATGAACAGAACCGGTGACAAAGGACAGCCTTGGTGGACTCCATTTGTCACCAGAAACTAATTCTCCCTGTTGTTACCAATACGGACCAAGTTCTGGCTCTGGTGGTACAGAGACCTAATGGCCCGTAGCAACAGGTCCGGTACCCCGTACTCCCGGAGCACACCTCACAAGATAGCTTGAGGGACACGAAAGCCTTCTCCAAATCCTCAAAGCACATGTGGACAGATTTGGCAAACTCCCATGCCCCCTCCAGGACCCTGGAGCGTGTGCAAAGCTGGTTGAGAGTGCTACGGCCAGGACGAAAACCACATTGTTCCTCCTGAATCCGAGGTTCAACAATCGGTCGGATCCTCCCCTCCAATATTTCTGCATAGATTTTCCTGGATAGGCTGAGGAGTGTGATTCCACGAAAGTTGAAAAGGGGGAACTACTACCCCGGTTTGCCAATCCAGAGGTACGGCCCCCGATGACCACGATGTTGCAGAGACGTGTCAACAAAGACAGTCCTACCACATCCAGAGCTATGAGGTATTCAGGGCAGATCTCATCCACCCCCGGAGCCCGACCACCCAGGAGCTTTTTAACTACCTCGGCGACCTCAGCTGTATGAATTCATCTACAGAAATAGGGTTAATGAGGTCAGGTCAGGAGTGAAGTCAGTTTAAGTCTGAAGTGTTTAGTGGGGCTTTATGGTGGACACTCAAACCCTCCAACCCCAACCTTATCAAACCATGTGTTAATGGAGCACATTGTACACAGTAGAACTGACATCCAGTGAGGGGATACTGTAATGCTGCAGTGTATATATGTAAATATCTATACAGTTGTTTGGGTCCAGGTTTGTTGAAGAGCATATGGGTGTGAGGGTAACTTTTAGATGTCTAATGTATTCAAGAGCAGACGTGTCATTTTAGCTGCGAGTAGTGTTCCTATCAGTTGACGGAGAACAACGAAACATGATGGATTAAAGATATAGAAATTATCGGCACTATATGGTGTATTTACTTAAAACTAATATCTAATATCTTCACTACAGGTAAAGTGTCACCCAATAAACCCCCCCACATTTCAAAGGTTAAAAAAATTCATTAAAGATAATAAAAGTATTATTCGCACACCTGAAACTTCATTTAATACAGGTTTTATATGTCGTGTTTCAAAATTATTGTGGCCATCACTGTCTGGTGAGTTCTGAAGGCTGCCATGACTCGACAGGTCACTTTGGGTGGAACTTGGCGGCGGTGATCTCCTGCTGAATAGCAACCTTAAAGGGCTTCAACAGTTTGGGGTCAAGGAGTATACACTCATGATTAAAGGGAGCACCACAGAAAAAAAACACAAAGGGCGAGGTCGGGAAACGGGCCAGCCACTGATTCATCACCACATAACGAGATCAACCGATCCAGAAACTTTTCCCTCAGCACTTCCAACGACGTTAGAGCTGTGTGTGCCGTAGCTCCATCTTCCTCAAACCACACATTGATTTCTTTAAGATCAAGGTGTTCAAGTTGGGGCTGGGCTACTAACAGACTACCTCTCCTGCCTCACGAAGTTTCATGTGTGCAAATAATAGTTTATTTCGAAACTTTTATTTTTTTAGCTTTGAAATGTGGGAGGGTTATTTTTTTGAGTCATCCTGTATTAAGTAATTGTATTTTCCATTTAGATGCTTAAGTTTACGCGAAAAGAGGTTGACTAAAGAGGATATGACAAAACCAGTATAATGGAATTAATATTTCATTACTATTTAAATTTTTTTTTAAAGTTAATGAATGTGAATATATCCTCTTTACCTTGCAGATTACCAACTCAGGACAAACTAGGGAACCACTTTGCATTTCCTGATCCTCTTCAAGATCCCAGGCAAATTATAATCTGATGAAATCATTATTTGCATCAAAAACTGTCTTGATATTTAATTTCTTTTACCTTTCGTTGTTGTTGTTGTTGTTTTTTTTTTTGAGAATGAAGAGATGTTTATATTAATATTTGATTAAGGCTGAAACGGTTCTTTTTAAAGATTTCTCCACTCTTGCACTAAATCATGTTTTTAGAAAAATCCATGCATTATTTTCTTATAATAATAAATAAAAAGGTGATTGATGTGTGTTTTGTTTTTGTGTGCATACCTTCACATGTACTTTCCTGAATTAAATTATTACATTTGAGTTGTATTCCTGTGGTAATGATTTCTTTTACATATACAATGACTACATGAAAATACCCATAAACCCGCCTTTTTTCACAGATTATCACACTACTGAGGGAGAAACATGAATGAACGTCCGGGGGTACAGAAGAAACCTTCTCAAATCGCCCGCCGTCTGCGCCCTTCATTCTGATTGGCCAGCGGTACAGTTACCATAGGGATACTGTAGCAACCCCACGTGTACTCCGCCCTTTTCCCCATATATGGTCGGTGTTGGCTTCGTTTGTAGCTTCTGATTGGCGGACGCTTTTTTTCCGTCACCGTTTGAGAAGTCACGATAGAAATTTGTCAGTGTTTTCCAAGCGCGCAAATTAAAGGGTACTGGCGCCCAAGAAACTTGTTTGTTTTGATAGATTTGAAAATATTCGTAAACATTATAAAAAGGGAGACTAGCCGGAGCAGGAGCTAACGGTCGACACGTCGATAAAGAACGGATAAAAAACGTAGATAAGGTAAGGCGACGGAGCTCGCGGCGTTTAAACTGCTTTCATTTCCCTATTCTTAAAAAAAATTCAAAAACGCTCCTGAAGCACTCGGGATTAATCACGTAACACCCCGGGCTGTTTCTTGTGCGTTTCGAGTCTGTAATATTCCGTCTTTACCTCATTTCTGGTGTCTTCTGTCCTTCCTTGTTGACAGCTAATCGAATTATAACCGAGTTTACACTCTGTGGTAAACAAGTTAGCATGTTAGCTTAGCACGAGCCGTCCGCCGGCATTTAATTAAAGGCGCTCGAGCCCTAAACAAAGCGCACCACTACCATACAAAAGAGCCGCATTTCTGTTTCCTCCTCTGTCATGTTTGGATAAAAACACAGATACAATGTGCATGTTGTTAGTCTTTTTTAAGGGCTGATAAAGACCACCGTTATAACACTGAGAGAGAGAGAGGGAGGGAGAGAGAATGGTGCTGAGTGAGAGCGACGCGGGGAAGAGTCTGACTGCGGCAGCGGCGAGAGGAGACACGGCGGAGGTGCGCAGGCTGCTGGAGGAGAACCGAGTCCACCCCGACACCAGGAACGAATTCGGGAAAACAGCACTACAGGTACAGACACCAGATCAACACATTTATAGTGTGTGTGTGTGTGTGTGTGTGTGTGTGAGGGATCATTATATGGGTCGAAAGTTAAAGTCGAGTCAGCAGGCGTCGTGATATCTAATGACGTAATGCTCTAAAAAGGCACATAACCATATTACTATAATAATATAATCTTTATAGCCTTGGCTCAGAGTCGTATGTACACACACACACACACACACACACACACACACACACACACACACACACACACACACACACACACCTATAATCAATCTCTATCTGTCGACTAACATTGTCATGGTGGGGTCTGATATA
>JBCNYG010000019.1:4788839-4804148 GCA_039654305.1 Porochilus rendahli
ACTTTTTATAGGAAGGTTGTACCTTTAAAAATGCAAGTAAACTCAACTTAAAGCTGACCTTTGTTTCAATTTTGTTTCAGTCGAAACAACAGATAACTTTCAGTTTAACTTCAGAAAACTTATAGACTTGAGTTCAAAATAAAAAATTGTCAAGACAAGTGTAGTTAAAGAGAAGGAGAAAGTTCACATAACTGTGATTTTTTTACAGTGTATAAAATACACATATATACAAAATATATTATAATTAATAATATTAATTAATATATTAATAATATATTACACTGTAACACACACACACACACACACACACACACACACACATATATATATATACCCTAAGTAAAAAGTAATTATAAGTAGTAATAATAATAATAATGAATATATTAGTCCTCACTATGTTTGTTTTTTGTCTATTGAACATTCTGCTTGAACGTATAAACGGTCATCCTGTTAATATCTATTGTAAGGGCATTATGTAAATCTTATGTTAAGGATCATATTTGCTCAACCCTAACCATGTCAATCCAGCTTTGATCGAACACACCTGATCCAGTTTGTCAGGGCGTACAAGTGGCATCTGAGTTTGAAGAGTCGGTTGTGTTGGTATTTTACTATGCAGCCTGGTAGGTACTTCAGGAATGAAGACAAACCGTCCAGGTAGATATAAGTGACTTATTAGTTTACTATAAACATTTACTACGCAACAATCTTGCCTAGCCTGATGGTGATTTTTTCTTTCTTTCTTTTTTTTTTTTGGTTTTATTATCAGTGAATTTTAAGTAATATATCAACTGCATTCTTGCCCATGTATGTACATAGAGTATTCTCAGTCTGTATATGGATAATTATCCAAGAGTTATTTTTGGTTCTACTCAAATGTCACAAGCTTTGTAACTTCATGACAATAATGACAGCATTTACCACAAACATATTCTCATCATGAATCATGGTGGGGTTGCATCACCTGCTCTTACTTAATTTGAAATGTAAAGTTGACCCCAGAGGCATAGTAAGTTGTAATTACCACGTAATTAACAGGAATATGTTCCACTGTATGTTTGATTTCATTGCACTGAACAATCTGTATACCTGTATAAATTTATGGATGAACCGATACTGTGTGTGTACAGGCCATGATGATGGGTAACACCAGTGTTGCTTGTCTGTTGCTGGAGAACGGCGCTGACCCAAACATCCAGGACCGTTTCGGGATCACGCCAGCCCACGACGCTGCCCGGACAGGCTTTTTGGACACTCTGTGTGTCCTGGTTGATTACGGCGCCTCGGTGAACATCCCCGATCAGTCCGGTGCTCTGCCCATCCACATAGCCATCCGAGAGGGCTACAGAGACGTGGTGGAGTTCCTGGCACCACGTTCGAATCTCGGCCACCAGGACACACGAGGAGACACGGCGCTGGACATCGCTGAAGCCTCGTGCACGCCGGACATGGTGGAGCTGCTGAAACGGCAGCTTGAATCCTCCCTGGCTTTCCAATCCTAAAAAGAAAGATTCTGGTTGTTGGTTGTGAATTCTAAGCCAATCTAAAGTGCTAGAAGTCCACCAAGAACTTTTCTTTCACTCATGTACAGGATTAGATTACATTACTACAGTACTATGTTTATTTTAGTTGATTGTGTCGTTCAGTTAGACAGTTAATACTAGATGAAGAATGTAGCAGCAGTTTTGCACAGAGCAAAGAACTGGCGTCGGAAATGCGGATCACTATTCGTTCCCAGTCGATTCGGGAGTTTGCCATGCACAATTGTAGAACAGCTCTTTTTTCATCCCTTTATAACCGAAGTTACATTTTACTGCACGGGTCTGTGTGGAAAACTTGAACTGTTAACCAGTTAAACAAAAACAAAAAAGAAAAGAAAAAAAATCTTATGAAATTACTGTTGCCTTTTCTCACCTAGTGAGACAGCGCAGCATGCACTGATGAACTTGCATGATCATTTGCTTAGTTTGTATTTGTTTGTGTGTGTATTACAATTTAGAAGTTTTTTTGATGTGTACATAGCATTTTATGAAAATATCAACTTATTTATTGACAGATTGTAAATAAATTTATGTTTAATGTGGGATTTCTGATGTTATTTATAAAGGTACTTATTCATACCCCTCTCCCCGACCCGGAGATTTGTACTGATGTAATGGTATTGTTATGACATAAATTTTTGGAAACACAATTAAATTCTTAAACCTAAACAGTTTATCTAACTGTGTGTGTTTTATGGTGTGCGTGTGTGAGAAAAATTGCAAATAACTTTTAACCACAAGGGGGCTCTTTGTGCCCTACATTCTTTTGCCGAACTGCTTAATCCAACTATTAATGTTGCGAGGAGGCTGGAGCCTATCTCATCCGACTCAGAGAATCCAAAGGCGGGGTACACCCTAAACAGCTCGACAGACCGTTGCAGGGCCAACACACAACCACTCTTTCACCATTCACACACAACTTACACCTGGGGGCAATTTGGAACAGTCAGTAGGCTTAGTGTGCATGTCTTTGGACTGTGGGAGAACTCTGGAGTACCCGGAGGAAACCCAGCAAGCATAGGGAGGACAGGCAAACTCCACACACTGAGCCCAGGACTCAAACCCAGGACCTTCTTGCTGTGAGGTGGGCGGGCTAACCACTATGCCAACATGCCGCCCTGCATGTTCCACAACCCTTTGTGTTAGAGGAAAAAATTTCTATTTTTATTTTTTTGCAGTTATTCTTATATTTATTTGTTTTCGTTTCAGAAATTAGACTAAAGAGTTATTTATAGAGTTTTTTCAACTTTAATGAAATTATTCAGCCCAAAAAAACCCCAGAAAAATTGAGACCTGCATAACAGTGATGCCGGAATGCTAGAAATTTCCATGAAGTTGACAAAAATTATATGCTGTCATCAAATATCTACTGAATGCTCCATGATAGATAGCACTGATAAACTGGATGTATACACTTTCCCACATGTGTAGACTAACAAAGCAGTTTACATGTGCACACAGCTGTGTGTGTGTGTGTGTTTGAGACCAAGGTGAGTCAGCAAGGACGTTTATAATTACTCAGTCGAGGAACGCATGCTTTACTGTACAGTCCCGGCAGTGTGCCATCGCTCAGGTAGACCACAGAATAAAGCACCGAGAACAGGAATCTTATTTGTCCGCAGCATTTTGGTTTAAAGGACACCAGCACAAAGGATGTTATTGTTGGCTTGTCTACTTAAAAGCCAGAAGACTAGACTGGCTGCCTGGTGCATTTTGTAACAAAATCTCCAGTGGCATTCATTCAGATCTCCTTCTGCTTGGAGTTTCTTTTGCCTTAAATGGAAAATATGTGTCCACCTGGTTGTACACTGAAGAGGGAAAATACACCCTGAAATACCTGCGAAAGATTTAGAATTAGTATATGATTTCAAATCGGGAATGAAATTCTCAGTTGACAGTTTTTTTTTTTGGTTGGGTGGATTTCCTCAGGGTACTCCGGTTTCCTCCCGCAGTCAGGACATACACATTAGGCTAACTAGCTGTTTCCAACTGCCCCTAGGTGTGGATGTAAGTGTGAATGGTTGTGTATATGTTGCCCCTAAGTGTGAATGGTTGTGTATATGTTGCCCCAGCGATGGCCTGCTGTTTACGGTGAACCCTGCAATTCGCCCAGTGTCGGCTGAGATGGGTGTCAGCCTTTCTGCATCCCTAATAGTACGATTAAGCGGTTCGCCAATGAATGAGGAAGTGAGTGTAAAAAGCGCCCTCTTGTGTTCGCTGAATAATGGAACATCTCAGTGACATCCACTAAGCACGAGGCAAAAAACTGTTTTAGTATATACTACACAGAAACATAAAAAAGGGGTGGCACAGTGGCGCAATGAATAGCATGTCCAACTCACAGCAAGAAGGCCTGGGTTCTCCCCCGTGCTTGTGTGGGATTACTTCAGGTACTAGCAGTTTCCTCCCACTGTCCAAAAACAGGCACAGTAGGCTAATCGGTTGTTCCAAAGCCCAGCAGTCGAACCCTGGAGCCTCTTGCTGTGAGGTGGATGCGCTAGCTACTATGCCAACATACCGCCCTGCTTGGGATCTGAAGAAACCAGATGTTTCAGGTGCTCAATCCTTCCTGCAATCAAGTTTTATTGTGTGCAACAGTACAGGTCATTGTTCGCACTTTACTTTAAAAAAAAAAAAAAAAAATTCAATACACATTCTCCATCAAGGACCATTCAAGACTGCAAGCAGGTCAGTCCAGCACCTGCACCTCTTCTGGCGGCCATGTCTTTATGGTTCTATTCATAGAATGTGAATTTGTGTGTTTTTTTCATCCATGGACAAGAATGTTTGCTACCACTTCAGAAATGTAAGTTATTTTCCCAAGGGCAGTGCCAAAACCCCTTGCCATGACACACTCTGGCTCTTTTGGCTCTTGTATCTAATAACTGTCTAAATGGTCCTGTTTGTATTTGGTCTGGAGCACAATATCAATTTCTTGAGTACTGATCAGTCTGACCACAATATCTGATGGTCCGTCCCATCAGTGCTTCTGGACATAGTCCAAATAAAGCTCCCCTTTTCTCAGTTAGGCTTGTACCCTTGACTGAGGCTTGTATCCTTGTCCTTTTATGCACCGACATTCCTCCAGATTTCTTGAATCATTAAATATTACGCACTGCAGTGGGCGAAATGTTCAGATCCCTTCCTAGCTTTCTTTGAAGAGCTTTGTTTTTAAGCACTTCAACAATTTTCTCATGCATTTGTTGAGAAACTGAAAGTCTTTATCGTCCATTATTGCATTTTAAACAGTAAGACACTGCTTTTGGACAAAATCATGAATATACTCATTTAATTCACATCATGGAGAGAACATGCAAACTCCACACAGAAACACCCCAGCCCAGGAATCGAACCCAGGACCTTTTGTCGTGAGGGAGATAATTGGCTTTCGCAGGAGGGAAGGATGGCATACGCTCACCTCACTGTCAATCACAGGGATCACTGAACTTTTCCCTTAAATACATTATTTTGTGTTGAAATAAATTTAATGTCAAATCTTTTTATTCCACTTAACGAGATATCATGGTTAATGGCCCATTATTATTATTATTATTAATTTTTTTCGACGGCTCATCACAGATTGACACTAGAGTGCGCCATTTCAAACATGGTCTTAGATTCTTTGTTTTAATTTCATCCTAGAAACTTGTTTCGACATGCGAATGCTAATAAGATGAAAATGGTGATGGGAACCGTATCTGAGGTTGGGTTGCAAAGGCAACAGGACTAGGAGGGAAATCAAGACTCCCCTCTCCCCATCAACACTCTCTACCTGGAGGCATTCCCAGTGATCCCCTCAGTGATCCAGTGGCCCAGTCAATCTGAGTAGGTCTACCTCTAATGGGAGGCGACCAGGAAGCATTCTAATCAGATGCCCGAACCACCTCAACTGACACCTTTCAATGCGGAGGAGCAGCAGCAACTATACCCCAAGCTCCCCTCGGCTATCTGAGCACCCAAGCGTATCTTTAAGGCTGAGGTCAGACCCCTGCCGAAGACAACTAATTTTGGCCGCTTGTATCTGTAATCTAATTCTTTTGGTCACTCTACAATTCTCATGACCATAGGTGAGGGTTGGAACATAGATGGACTGGCTCAGCTCCTGCTCCATTCAAGAAAATGTGCTTTTATGGTGGACGAAACACCAAACTTTATCAAGTGATAATAATATTTTTGATATTATATGCAAATAAATAGGCTTTTAAATGTGTCCAGACACTTATAATGGTAAAATACTAGTGCGATCCAACATGCTTGAAATGTTGATCCAAAACCTTCCACTAGTTACTTAAAACAAACCTGGTTACAAATTGTATGCTACATGGACGACTACTTACATGTGGGCACATGCATGTTTAGTTGGGATGTAGGTATACCTGCTACATGTTACATCTTGACATCTTGGTGGGTTGAACTGCATTCCTGTCTAGTTGTACACAATTTAAACTGTACAGCAGGGATGAGTTCAAGCACGTGGTAGTGCGCAACTCAGTCACAATCATAATGAACGTTTTGCAGTGCACGTTTTATAAGCTGGTTATAAAACGCTTGAGGAAAAACAGTGAGAAAAGCACCCTACTTCTTCTTAATGAACAAATCAGACTAGAAATTGAAGGACAGATACATCCACACAAGAAAATTTGGTCCTCAGTCACCAGTCCTCCCACGGTCACCGGTCCTCTCATGGTATTTTATCTGTGGAACTTCACCAGATGGCATTTTATACAGATGAATTTGAGTGCAGTGCTGTGTAACTCGAGAACACTTAATTGAACTGACTTGACTACATCGCTTTTACCAAGCGCTGGACTTCAGTATTCCCTGTTGGATTAAACTAAACTAAGCAAAATATTGGTCAAGAAAAGAGCAGTAAAAATGTGTACAGGTCAAAAAGCCTACAATGCAAAAAAATCTACTTTTGCTATATTAAATATGCGGAAGAGATATTACTCAAAACAAAATTTTATTAATGACCGACATGCATCATGGTCTATGGAAGCTCGTGCAAAATAGTGTCTACAGTCCAGTTTTACATGTTCGTCTCAATGAAAATGCAATCTAGAACGTTCCACATATAGTGCACATGGTGGCATAGTGGTTAGTATGTCTGCCTCACAGCAAGAAGGTCCAGGAATCGAGTCCTGGGCTCAGAGAGGGTTTTTTTTGTGTGAAGTTAGTGTGTTCTCCCCATGCTTGTGTGGGTTTTCTCCAACAGTGAAAAACATGCACATTAGGCTAAATGGCTGTGTCAAATTGCATCTAGGTGTGGATGTGAGTGTGCATGGTCGTGTGTGTGTTGCCATGTGAAGGTCTGGCGAGCTGTTCATAGTGTACCCTGCCTTTAGCCTGTGACCCTGATAGCAGGATTAAACGATTCGGCAAATGAATGAATATCTTTAAAGATATCAATTTAATACAACCAGAGACTGTGTATTAAGTTATCACCAGATAGAGGCAAAAAACACTGGTTACTAGGTTTCAAATGATCAGAAAGTTTTTTGGAATATAAACAAAAAAACAACCAAACAAATAAATAAACAATAAATAACTAATTAAATGTACTGATTATAAAAACTATATATAGATTGTATAGAATTTTTTTTTTTAATAAAAGTACTAAATTTTCCAAAGGCACTTCAGTGCAGCAATTAAAATAAATATAATCTAATGCTAATGGCTAGTCAGAAGTATGTATTCATGTCAAGGTCATTCATGTCAAGGGTGACTAAGACTTGAAATGTTTCATGTTTTTCCAACACAAAGAGGCAAACACATACAAATAAACTAGAATCATTCAGAGAGCACAAACCTCCGCCAATGTGGCTCATTTCCCTTATTTTCATTTTGGCTATATATTATTTTCACAGCTCTTGGCCCATCATTGCCCTGTCCCGCAATGGTAACGTATACAAAATCGAATGGAGTGTTACTTGGGCCACACGTCATCAAAATAAAATTGTTTCTTCATAACTTTTTGGATAAAAATGCTAACAAACAGACAAATAAATAACACTGACAAAACGTACGTAGTCATGCTAAAGTTATATGATGTTTCATCCTACATTCAGTCGGTTGGACCCAATACACTATGTACTCTGGTTTTCCAACTCAATACAAAAACTGTATCAAATCACCTCTCCTTCAGTTTGTCTTTTACATAAGAAGGCAATGTATCAATCAGACTCTTCTCTATGATGAGCCCTGTCAACCTGAGTAGGTTGCAGTCACCTATCTCGACAGGCAGAGACTCTAACCTGTTACCCCTTAAATCTATACACACTAAGTGGGCCAGGTTCCCAACTCTCGGAGACACAAAGGCAATTTTGTTATTCCGTAGCTCAAGAGTCCTCAGCCTCTTACAGGAGAATAGCTCGTCTGGAAGCACATCCAGTGAGTTGTAAGCTACAGAAAGGTGCCACAGACTCTGTAGAATACCAATCTCTGGAGGCAGCGAGGTGAGTTGATTGTGGGAGAGATCCAGATGCCGAAGCTTGGTGCAGTAACAAAGGTGCAGCGACAACTTATGAATCTTGTTCCAGCTCAGATCGAGTGTCTCAAGTGAGCACAGTTTGTTGATGTGCTCGGGGATGAAACGGATGGAGTTGTGCCATAGTCTTAGTGTGCTCAATCGGCGACAGTGCTGCAGGCTAAGGATTTTCTCCACAGTGGTGAGCCTATTCTCCTTCAGGTCCAGTTGTTGCAGATTGGTAAGGCTAAAGATAGCACTGGGGAGGCTCTCCAGTTGACAGCCAATCAGCTCCAGCATGGTCAAGTTTGTCAGCTTCTTCAGACTGCGGAAGGAGTGCAACTTGGTGTCCTCATTGTGCACATATAGTCTTTGTAGCTGCCCACTTACATCCACCACACTGGAAGGGATCTTTGTAAGTTTACCGCGCAAAGTCAGAACACGGAGGTTCTTTAGCTCCCGAAAGATGTCTAAGGAGGCGCCACGGGAGAGCTCACTTGTGAGTGGTCCACTCAGGTGGAGCTCTTCCAGATTTGTTAACATGTACATCCACATAGGGATCTGATCTAAGCTTTCAAAGGTGAGGCGAAGGACTTTCAGGTTCTCTCGAAAGAATGTGAAAGCTTCAGGATGAAGTCTGGTAGGACTGTGGATAAGGGAGATTTCCTGTAGAGCTGCTAGTTGGGTCACTGTCCCAGGGATAATCGCATTACTGATCTGTTCCAGCTTCAGAGATCTCACTTCCGGCAAATCAAACACAGTGCTTGGTAAGCCTGGCAGCATGAACAAGTGCAATTCTAAGTGGTCACTGGCATTCCTTGAAAGGCGTGCGCGGAGTTTCTTGACAGGCCACTCATAATTGAGGTTGACCTGACTCAGCTTGCTCTCGCTCACCTCAGAGAGAAAAACGGCAAAGCGCTTCGAGTAGAGCGGGTCGTACTCATCACTGAGGTGCAGGAGGAATGCAAAGTCGTTTTTAACGTCAGGGATGTCGTTGATCCCCGTCTCCAGACGCACATGCTCGAAGGAGTATACTTTTAGTGACCGATGGAAGAGCCAGTAGAGAGAATAAATGCATAGTAGTCCATTGACACTGACAAATGCAATGTAACAGTAGGCTAATTTCGAGAAGAGGTGCGCTTTGTTGTTATTACAGCAGAACAAGCCAAAACCAGTCAGGTCAGGTGGCACTCTGCAAGTCACCACAATCTGGATATTTGGTGCAAGGCAAGCACTATAAATAGTGATGATGAAAAATTTGAGCACTTTGAGTGAGGTCTGGAGAACATACATGAAGTAGAGTAGGTCTGCCTCTTCTACATGAGTCTGGAACTTTCTCACTTTCTCAAACAGAGCCTTGGCCTGCTCGCCTTCTTTTTTGTCCAGGACAGATGTATAATTCTCAGGCTCAATCGCATTTTTCTCCTGGTCAGACACAACGGACGTAGAACGATTAAAGGTGGCAGACCTGTCCTTGTTATCAGGACTTTCCACTGCCCACGATTTCGCAGTGCAATTCTTTTTCCATTTGACCCTGGATTCTCTCTCCTCAGAAACCTCACTAATTGCTCGAGTGGTCCAGGGGGAGTCAAAACACTTCCCCAGGATTGATACAAACAGCTCGATCTTGGATGACGTCCCAGGGAATCTGAACCAGAAACTGCTCGCCACCATAAAGATCAAGGTGTGGATGACCACCAGATAGGGGAAGTACTTGCCATACCAATGCACTGCCGTTTCATAGCAGAAACTGTTTATGAAGACGTACTGGTGAATGTCCAGGTTGTTTTTTCGACCAAACACCTCGATAATATCTGAGGTGATAGTTTTAGTGATGGCATGCTCCCATAGGCTCTCATTCTCTCTGGGTTTTTGGAGGTAGCTGCAGTCTATATCTTCATTTGACTCTTCAGTGATGTGATCAGGGAGACAGGCAATCTTTTCTTGTGTCAACTATCAAAAGAAAGAGGGCTGTCAGAAACCTGATACCTGAAACAGTTCATATCCAGAACATTTATCATGTAGTTCACACCAAACAACATTTCCATTTAATTATATTATGATTACACCACAGTAATGCTGAATTCCCTGATGGCACATATGTTTTTTTTGCTGTACTTTAAAGATATTTCGCCACTCTCACTCATTTGCTAAACTGCTAAATCCTACTAAGGTCGGTTGTGGCTGGAGCCTATGTCAGCCCACGCGGGGCAAAGGTGGGGTACACCCTGAACTTCTTACCATACCACTGCAGGGCAAACACACACAGAACCATTCACACCCGCAATCACACCCAGGGGCAATTTGGAACAGCATATTAGCCTAATGTATGTCTTTAGACTGTGGGAGGAAACTGAAGTACCGGGAGCAAACCCAAGCCAGCATGGAGAGAACATACCACACAGAACGCCCAGGACTTGAACTCAAGACCTTCTTAGAAAAACATCTTGCTAATGTGGTGAAGCTTTAACTTAGGGCGGCAAGGTGGCATAGTGGTTAGCAGGTCCGTATTACAACAAGAAGGTCCAGGGCAAGGGCGTGTCTGAGTGGAGTTTGCATGTTCGCCACGTGCTTGCACGGGTTTCCTCCAGGTACTCTGGTTTCCTCCAACAGTCCAAAGACATGCACATTTGGCTAATTTGTTGTTTCAAATTGCCCCTAGGTGTGAGTGTGAAAGGTTGTGTGTGTTGCCCGGGGATGGTCTGGCGAGCTGTTTAGGCTGTACTCTGCCTTCGCTTTTACTTATGAAGGCACGGATAGATAGTGGTTAGCACATTCGTCTCACAACGAGAATGTCCTGGGTTTATGTCCTGGGCAAGGGCGTGTCTGTGTGGAGATTGCATGTTCTCCACCTGCTTGCATGGGTTTCCTCCGACAGTCCAAAGACATGCGCATTTGGTTAATTCGTTGTTTCAAATCACCCATAGGTGGGAGTGTGAGTGTGAACGGTCGCGTGTGTTGCCCGGGGATGGTCCGATGAGCTGTTCAGGGTGTACCACCCCTTCGCCCAGGGTTGGTTGTGAAAGGCTCCAGCCGCCATGCGACCCTAGTAGGATTAAACTGCTTGGCGAATGAGTGAGCTGAACGAGGGTATCACTGTTTACCTTTCTGGTAGTGTAATGTATGCACCCTCTATTGCTAATATTTTCACCATCGTTGATGAACTCCAGTCTTACTCTCAATGCCTGTTTGAGTGATATTATATCTGATACTTTTTCCTATCATGTTTCCCTACTACAAACAACATGCAGCATTTAAAACATAGAACAAACGTTTTGCAACCTTCTGCTTCTGTCTTAATATGCTTAGATAAGTGTGTGGTGCAGGTTTATAATGGCTAATATAAGACAGTATGAATGAAATATTAAGCCCTGGAGAGCATCTAATCCAATTCTCTTTAAAACTAGGTCAGGACAGTGCAAAAACCAGGCAATACTGTTATGCCTTCCATGCACTAGAAGGTCAGTCTCACAAATAAGAACTTTTAAATAGCGTTTAACTAACGGGAGAAGATGTGCGGTCTGAATTTTTGCTCTATAATCGAGCTTACTGATGTGGCTTATAGTTGTTTTTATTTCACTTTTCATCCCACCCTCTGTCTCTTGCCAGGCCACCTCTGTAAATAATTTGTCAGAAGTGGTTAATCTGGTTGTGTCATTGAAAGAAACTGTACACTCCCTACAGTAAATAAATAGAGTAGCCATTTCACATGACGGCAGCAGCACATTTTAAAAAAATGTGATGTGATACAAATACACAAGGATTCATCCAATCTACAGTGATATGCATGATATTTTTAGGATATCAGGATGCAGACGACTGGATGACTCATACTGGCCAACGATCTTATCCATAAAATGAAATGGTATAACCCTTAAAGGCGCCTTCCTGACTGACTGGCACAGAATTTCACAAAAAACGTGGTGTTGAAATATTAGAAGTCAACTACTCATTCACTGTTAGACACAACTGGCTGGTTAATTTGAAAAAAGATGGTTGTGTCCCAAAACCGAGACCATTGCAAGCCAACACACACAGAACCATTCACACTCACACGCACACCTAGGGGCAGTTTGGAACATCCAGTATGCCTAATGTGCATGTCTTTAGACTGTGGGAAAAGACTGGAGTAGCTGGAGGAAACCCATGCAAACACAGGGAGAACATGCAACCTCCACACAGAAACATCCTTTCTGCTGAGACTGGGACTCGGACCCAGGACATTCTTGCTCTGAGGTGGACGAGCCAAGGTAAGCGGCCGTCAACCTGGAGATCACTGGTTCGAATCCAGGTTGATGCTACAGCCATCGGTGATCGGGAGCCTATGGGAGCTAAATGGCTGAGCTCGCGAGGGAGGGAGGGATGGCATACGTTCGTTTCACTTCAGGTTTACCAGCAAATCATGGGCATCGCTCATGTGTGGGAACTGGATATGACTAAGATTAGTGGAGAAAATGGGGAAAAAATAAAAAAAGAAACCCCTGAGCCTGGCTTAGAAACCGTGACCTTCTTGTATTGAGGGGGACATGCTAACCTCTATGCCACCATTCTGCTCCATGGTGCCGCACCGCCCGAGCGGTGTGGAGGAAGTTACATCAACGTACCTGGATGGTGCATCCGAAGACCCCGATCATTAGCATAGCTAAACACAGGTACTCTGAGAAAACGTCCCACCATGGCTTTAAAACTCGGAACCGTGGATTTTGTTCCGAGGCAATGTTCCGGAATTCGTTAACAGGGATCATCATGGAATCTGCAGCATCAGGTCGAAGGACAAAATCAGCTTAGTGTCACGATACATCATGGGTATTATTATCATTTAAACACTTTATGTACCATTTTCCTCAGTTTGCATCCTTTTCTATATTAAACTTTATAACTTTATATATGATTAATATTCATTTCACATTTTTAAACATGGCTTAATGTTAGAAAGGCTTTAAAGCTGGGGTAGGTAATCTGGAAAGCTAGCAAAAAATGTGAAAGTAGCATCTCTTCAGGGCTTTGGCTAACCCCTTCCCAACCCTCCGCCGTCCTCCGCCCTCCACCTGCACAAGCTCTGCCTACAGGTTCGAGCATGAGCAGGTAGACGCAGGAGCATTGTTATTGGATATTTTCAAGTGAATTGAGATGACCAAGAGACTGTGATTGGTTGGTGTTTCACAGGATAACACTTGCCAGAGATACCAGAGGGGTGTAAAGACTATTTCAACCAAATTACACTTTGTGGACACAGCTAAAAAGTTACCAACTCCAGCTTTAAGGTCAGAAAGCAGTTCAGTGACAAACCATTAACCTGTTTTGGCGTTGTACATGGAATAGAGGTGAAGGATTGTGTAATGCACAGGAATGCTGTCTACCTATAAACTACACAAACAAAACATGAATGACTGGTTTTCAAAAACTGTTGAAGGAAACTTTCACCAACTTTTCATGAGGTTACTTGTACTGCCAGTATTCTGTAGTTGATTATTAAATGATTCTTTTTTTTTTTAATTACCAATTTAACCTTCTATACTTGTGACCTCTGGTGTAGATCAGAGTCAGACTGGGTCTATCTTAGGAACACAACCTGTGTTTTTTTTTTTTTTTAATGGAGAAGAGACCGACATACAAGTTTGAATCTCACAGCATGGGCGTTCCTGTGTTTGGTTTGCATATTCTCCCCATGCTTGTCTATGTTCCTCCCCGAGTCCAAAGACAGAGAGAGAAATAGGCACAACATCTAAATGCACTTTAGGCTGACTCGCTGTTCCAAATTGCCCCTAGAGTGTGAATGTGAGTGTGATTGGTTGTGTGCGTGCTGCCATGTGATGCTGGATGAGCTGTTCAAAGTGTACCCCGCTATCGCCCGGTGTCGGCTGAGATCGGCACCAGCCTCCTAACAGTTTTCCCCTGGTACTGGGTTGATTTACGGCCACCATCCGTATGTAACCTAACACTGTTGTAAAAATGTTGTAGGATACACATGGGTATATGTAAGTCCCCTAGGTATAACGCAGGACAAACTTTATAATCCTGAGTGTAAAAATATGAAACTTATATGTCTATCATTGAGGCTGGATAAATGTTTTTCCCGGTTTCTTATCAGCACTCGCACCTGGAAATAGGCACAACATCTAAATGATTTATTATTATTATTAAAAAAAAAAACTACACTCAAAACCTCTTAAAAAACACAGACAAGGTAAAAACGACACAGAACACGATTCCATGTCAGATGCTGTGATTGTGATTCTATGATTGGTTTATTGGTTGGTTTTTGGAACTGCAAGGCTGCAGATCTACAGACAGTTGAGAGTTTGTTATCGGGTGCATTGTATAACTTCAGTCACTTCACCTACACTTAGCTTTAAAAGCTTTTCGGCTAAAACACAGTATTGATGCTGAAGTATGTCTCACTTGAATTTTCAGATAAGATTATATGATGCTCTTTCTCATGAAGCTTTGTTTCTGCCTAATAGATGATGCAATGTTACATCATCCAAGCTTGAACCAACTACAGAGAATCACAGAAACACTGTCATTGGTCGTTTTGGGATAAAATGCGTAATTTTGAATAGATTTTTTCAATTCAATTAGCATTTATTACAGGTTATGTGTCTCTATAATATTATAGCAGTTTCAGCGTCAACACTGTTGAGACAGTACAACACTGAAAAACTGCCTTTTTAGTGGCACGTCTAAACCATATCTACAAAACGACTGATGTTGGCAACTTGAAATTTTCAGGAAAGCAATGTGTTATCCTCCACCTAGGGCAAACTTCAGAATATATTTTTATGGCAAAATAATTCACTGTATTAGGAGCATACCATGGAAAAAAATTAAATAAGCACCAATACTGTGTTTGCCCTTTTGGACTTCGATGATCAACTCATTTCTTTATTTAAAAAACCCCAAACAAACAATAAAACGTGTGCCGCATTTAGGTTTTCAAAAAGTTTTGATGAGAAACCAGGATTATTTTTTATGTGGCCTAAAAGACCCGATGCCAAGAATTACATGCGAAACATGCTCAAGGGTCTACGCTGGCATTTCCATTGCATAACAGGTGAGTTTCATATGACAAGCTGACAAGTGTCCTAGGAATTTGCCCAGTGTTCTGGCGTTGACCTGTTGTACTCCAGTAGTATACCTGTTGTGCAACAGGGGCTTTAGGGGCAATTTAAATTAGCTGATACACATATGTGGATGCTTTTGGATGGTTGGAGGCAACTGGAGATCATTGACGCACCCTAAATGTTTACATGCCGGCACCTTTGCACAGGCAGAATACAATTTAATGAAAGCTCAGACCTA
>JBCNYG010000019.1:4855794-4867700 GCA_039654305.1 Porochilus rendahli
TTATTTTTTTTTTTTTTTGCACATATACAGTACTGTGCAAAAGTTATAGGAACAAGCAAAGAAATGCTATAAAGGCAAAGATGCCTTATATTTACTCACTTTTACTCACGCAATCATTTGCCGAATCGCTTAATCCTACTAGGGTCGCAGGGAGGCTGGTTCCTATCTCAGCCAACATTGGCCGAAGGCACCCTGAACAGTTCACCAGACCATCGCAGGGCAACACATACAACCTTTCACGCTCACATTTACACCTATGGTCACTTTGGAACAGCCAGTAAGCCTAATGTGCATGTCTTTGGGAGGACACTGTGGGAGGAAACTGGAGTACCTGGAGGAAAACCATGCAAGCACGGGAAGAATGTGCAAACTCCACATAGAAATGCCCGAGCCAAGCTCAGGACCTACACCACTGTTATAAAAATGTTTCCGCTCAAAAACCGTGTAGAAAGCGTAGTAACCTTGGAGATCATTTGCTTTAAAAATGTAGTTTTACATGATACTGAGTATTTTAAAGAACCTGAAACAGATTTGGTTTTGTTGGTCACACTTCCTTTTTTATTTGTTTGCATGCAAACCTAGAAGTTTTCATTATGTTTCTTAGGTAATATGCTGCTTTCTTTATTGACATCCAAATATTTCTGTAACATTTAATTTTGCGCTGGAAAACATAAAAATATACATTTGAAAATATAAAATTATTATTATTATTTTTTAAGCCAACAAGTCATAAAATTCATTATAATCTTAATACTATTAACTGTTTTTATACAGTTTATATAGAGTATAGGGTGGCTAAAATGTTTGCACAGTACTACATATTGCAATTTTCTTCTATTTAAAAAAATCCACTCTGTTGGATGCTCTTCCAACATGAACACGCTCCAGGATTTTTAAGCATTCCAGCGCCTCAGTCAGACACATGGTAACATTTTAAGGTCTCATGTTACACTTGCTGAAGTTCATACCCTGGACTTGAAGAAGTTTCATTCCCCAAACAGACCAAGGATGAAAAGTCGGTCGGCATAATGCATTGCATGTTAATAATTACTGTGATCTTATCAGCCTTCGCTAGGCAGAATATAAATCTATAAAGTGCTAGCAAATTGCTAAAAAGCTTTCTAACCTGCATAGGGAGGTGGATTACGAGATTTACGAGACACCAGAGAGGATTTTGTGAAAATAATTTTGTTTTAGGACCACATCTCATGTTGGTATTTAGGTTTCTTAAAGAAATCAAAGGCTACTGCAATTGTAATGTGTAATAATATGACTGCAATATAATGTTAAATCGTTCTAATTATTTGATGAATGAACTTGATTTTAATTGTAGACTGAATCTTTTGTCTTGGACAATGTGGATGTGAAAAGACTGCATTACTCATACAATAATACATCAAAGAAATAGAAAACGAATTCAACTAGAAATGTGAAAGAAAGGAGTGAAAAAAGTTTTTACATTGTTCCTTACATTCTTCATTATACTGTAACATAATCACGTAATCTTTATTATCGAATATAAATACCTAACTGAATTCATTAGGTGATTTCTGGTAGATGCTGTAATTTGATATTTAGCACTGCATCTGTATCTGACACTAATGCAAGCCAGAGCAACAGGTTGGATTGGTATTTGATACAAAAGCAAAACTTCTCACACGTACACTTTCACATGAAGTAAAGAAATAAGGGGTAAGATTTGACTCACCGCGGTAATGAAGACTGGAGGTGGATAGTACCGTGCAGCATGTGGGGACTGAAACCCATTCTGGCCAGAGTCAAGACAGACGTGCAAGCCACATGCTGAACAGGAGTGGGCTGGACTTGATATCTTTCTCCTCCTGCTCTCATTTCACTAAGCCTTTTCCACCCACTCTCTTCTCACTCTTTGCTTTCTGCTGGAACGCTCCTTCTTTTAGTGGCTGTCAAGTAAAAGTATTGAATATAAACAAAGCCATGATTCAATTTGACAGATTTAAAAAGATAACTTGAATTGCCTTAAAAAATGTAGCCGATATTATACGTCATTTTAGTACAGCCGGCCAGAGAAGTTTTCTTGTCAAGGGGAATTAAATATACGTACTGAAAATCTCCATGTACGCAATATCAGCCAAGAGGTTTAGTGTCTGTAGAGTGGCTAAGAGTTAAGCAAAGTTGATGCCAACTATTTAACATGACCTTAAACTTTTAGTAGCACAGAACCTGATGCATACACTCACTCACACATTAGCTGAACTGAATTGCGGGGCAACTCACACACAATTCACACTCACACTTACGCCTAGGGGCAGTTTAGAACAGCCATTTCGCCTAATGTGAATGCCTTTGAACTATCAGAGGAAACCGCAGTACCCGGGGGAAACCCATGCAAACACAGAGAGAACATGCAAACTCCGCACAGAATTGGACCAGCCGCGGGAATCGGACCCAGGACCTTCCGTGAGGCTAACCACTACACCACCGTGTCGCAGCTGAAGCATAGAGTTAATTGTAATTCTATGCGTAACATTTGCACAGTATTGAACTCGTAGCTACAGTCTCTGTTACGCCTCAGTTTGCCTGATAGCTTCTGTACCAAGTACATATGAATATGGAAAAAACAAACTTCTCTACACTCCAGACATGCTATTTGGGCTATATTTTGGCTGAAAATAAACTAACATAAATTAATTGTTTAACATAATTATTCACATTCACATCTAGGGGCAATTTGAAACAGCCAAATAACCTAATGTGCATGTTTTTACATTTTAGGAGGAAACCAAAGTACTCAGAGGAAACACAAGTACCAGGACTCAGGATTTTTGAAAGAGAATTTGCTTTAATTAGGCCCCTCATGCTTTAGTTAAGGTATAACCCCCCACCAAAAACAAATAAATTAATTAATAAATAAAAACAAACAAACAAACAAAAAACAACAACAAAAACAACAGAAAAAAATGATTCTCTATTAAAATAAAAATAAAAGACAAAAAAGACAAAAAAAACAGTATAGCATTTACCTTAATTAATTATTATATCTACTTGTTTAGACAAATAGAGCTGGTTGGTCACTAGTTGCACTAAATTAAGATTGTTGTGCAGGATTAAAGCAGACAAATTGCAACCACGAACTAGAACTGAATACATACAATAGAAAATAGATCAGTGCCGTAGTTTTGGTTGTTATGGTGAGTTGGCGTAATGTGGGACACTCCCTAATGTGACTTTATTAGGCTTTATAGAGACTGAAAAGTTAGCGTAATACATCCCACAATAGTCTTATTCATCCTAAACGCTGTCACAGTATTATCAGCAATATACAGCATGATAAAGATTATTAATAAACATAAGAGTGATTTTTTTTGGTGCAGTTTTGCACTTTCTTTATAATCACAGTGTTTTTCATTAACTACAAAAGTAAAAGACTAATAAAAAGATAATATTCAATTATTAGAGCTTTCAGAAATGCTGCTGAAAGCACACTGTTATAAAGTGCATTGGTAATAGTTATGTTTGTCTGTCTTTCAATCTGCTTGTCATTGTGTGGCTTCATTTGTGCACAGAAACATTCCCTGTAATGTCAAGTTCAGACTTGTCGTCATGCTTTCACTCTCTTTATAGCGCTTCTGTATAACGCCTTGGTAACACAGCAGTATTTCCCGTTAGGAAACCATACCCCTGTGAGAACCATTACCAGTGCCTACAAGCACTACCTGCTTGCACACCTATGTTTGTGTATGCGTGTCTACTTACATTGTGTGCCTTCAGTCCAAACTGGACCCCATAATTCACAGCCTAATGAAGGAAGGTCTAAGTTTTGTAGTCAAGTAAACACAGGTTGACGGTTTGATCCAGTGAACGTTTAAGAGTCAATAGCCCTGCCTGATTATTCAGTGTAATTATCCTTAGTATCAATTTGGAAATGCACTCAAGGAATTTTTGTCACCATGATCCACTTGCATGCTGCATCTTTATAAATTATTATGCAGTATTCAATTGTATAAAACATGTATGTTGTAAAAAAAAGTCAAAGAGTTTAAACTTTTTATTAGACACTTATTTTCTCACCCTTTTGCAATGGTTCCCTTTATTACCCATAATACTGTGCTAATAGTGGCACCAGTGAGATTTATACTAAATTTCGTGAAAAGTCATATTTCTGGCTTATTCCTATTACAGTCGCTAGGAGGCTGGAGCCTATCTCAGCCAACACTGGACAAATTAGTTGAATGTGCATGTTTTAAGATTGTGGGAGGAAACTAGAGTACCCAGAGGAAACCTCTGCACGCACCTGGAGAACATGCAGACTCCACACAGAAGCACCCCTGCCAGGTCCAAGACTTGAACCCAGGTTTTTTGCTGTGAGGCAGGTATGCTAACCACAGTAAGGACTTCTAGCTAAGTTTTTCATGGTTATTAAGACCACTTCTTTGTTTCTTTTTTATAAAAGAAAGAAAAAAACAATGAAAACACAAAAGGAAAAAAATATACATGTATCTGGCCATCATCAAATTAAAACCAAGCCCTTTATTTCACAATAATAATTTGCTAAAAATGGCTAGAGAAAACCCACACAGGCATATGCAAACTCCACACAGGATTCGGACCCAAGACCTTCTTGCTGTGAGGCGGATGTACTAATCACTACGCCACCCTAACCTTTGACTAGGGAAAAAAAGCCAAAAACAAAGGAAATGCCACTTCTATTTGGAATTCCTACTTTGAAACCTGAGATGATCACTGCAACACCAGCAAGTGGCATCAAATCAGCGTGGCTGCTCACAGCATCATCAATAAGCAAAGTATCATGTCGTACCTTATTACCCTAATACCATATTACAAATATTTGTTTTAAAGGAATCAAAATACAGATGTATAGTGTCTATTAGCTCAATAAATCTATAACTCTGACTACAGAGTTCACCGCGTATGGATTGAGCGTCAGTGTTTGTTTTTTTCGCACGTAGGCCATGATGTAATTCCAAACTCTGACATCTTTCGACTTGGTTTTGATTTAATGATGGGTTGTGTTGTGGACATGTTTTTAGTTTTTCCATTTGTGTATTAATTTTTATTTATTTATCAACCCCACCCCCTACACAACTTACACATTTATCACCCCCCTTACTTTCCTACACAAAGAAGTTGCCTTAATAACCATAAAAACATTCCTTCATATTTAATTTACTTGCAGATAGACCTTACTGTGGCACACAGACAGATATGGTGTAGGTTTACATTAAAAATTACATGTACACCACCGTGGCGTCATGGTCAGCACCCCGGCCCTACAGTATACAGTAAGAATGCCCTGGGTTTGAGTCTTGGGCTCTGCAGGGGTGTTTCTGTATGGAGTCTGCATGTTCTCCCTGTGCTTGCGAGGGTTTCCTCTGGGTACTCTGGTTTCCTCCCACAGTGCAAAGACATTAGATTATCATATTAGATTATCTGGCTGTTCCAAATTGCCCCTAGGTGTGTATGCGAGTATGAATGGTTGTGTGTTGGCTGTGTAATGGACTGGTGAGGTGTTCAGGGTGTACCCCACCTTTGTACAGAGTAGGCTGAGGTAGGCTTATGACCCTAATTAGGATTAAGTGGCCTAGAAAATAAATGAATGAATAAACTATTGAACCTTTGGAACAGACAATGTTTCGGATAATTGGTGAAGGGTTTCAGTTTTGGGGGAAAAAGACATATGATAAACACACCACAGCATTTACTAACAAAATTTGCCCCCCACTGTAGATAGGGACAGGATTAATTTCACTAAGTCTAGTTCTAGATGACATTTGGAGACCTCTTGGCTAATCCTATGGCTGCTAACCACTCTCAACTAAACAAAAAACAGTCTAGAAGACTTGGTCTGACTTATTCAAGTGTCCCTTACCAGTGACTTCCCAGCAGATTACCTGATAGCAACATACTGATAGCCTCTAATCCACTGTGGTGCAGAGAGCTGAGATTAGGTCTGGCTCCTGTCCTCTCAATAGGTCTGTATTGGGTCTGGGGTCTGTTGAGCGTCATCGGCTGGGATTGTACTATAAATAACTATAGCTATAATTATAGTTTTTCACAATGGTCCCTGTGTCTTGGTTGGGAGACTGGCAGTACCTAATGTCCTTGCATGTCAGCAGAGAGGAGGGACAAGAAGCTGTCCGTAATGGCTATAGAATGTCAAGGAACACGCTGTAGGAGTTATCAAGCTAGCTGAAAACATAAAAACATCCTAGACATTTTGTCAGGGTGCCTTGGGATGTTACAGACGAGACACCGTTCTCTGATTATGTCACACTACAAGACCTGTTAGCTGTTCCTCACTCTCACTCATGTCAAAAATCTTCTTCATCTTACCAGGGTCTCGGAGAGGCTGGGGACTAACTCACTGGTTGATGGCAGGCTACAACGGCCGTCAGACCATCACAGGACAACACACAACCATTTTCACTCACATTCACACCTAGGGGCGACCTAGAACCTCCACATAGTCTAATGTGCAGGCATTCAAACTGGTGGAGGAAACTGGTGGTGAAAGAAAACGGTGAGAACATGCAAACTCCATACAGAAACACCCACGCCGAGCCTGGGATGTGAACCCAGGACCTTCTTGCTTTGAAAAAATGTATGTCATGCATGAATCACACATGTGACGTTTGTGCGACTTTCCTGGATGAGATGAAGTGCATGTGGACCGTGTGTTCTAATTCCCATGGCGAAAGCCTGGAATCCTTCCTCCCGGTCACCCAGTCAACGCTGTCCGTTATTATTGATATATATTTTTTTGTCTTCAGCCTTCAGCTGTGTTTCTCTTGGGTTTTTCTTTGAGACCATCCATCAGAAGTTGTAAGGAAGCCGTTTTTTTAAACAGCGTATAACTTTATGTCTCCCACGGGACAAAAGATAATTTTGTAATGGCATGTCTTTACTCTGACAGAAACCTTTTGTCTGAGACACCAAAAAAAACAAACAAAAAAAACCAAACAAAACCCCAAACTAAACAAACCGTTGTACTGACATGAAGTGTATTATTAATATTGACCTAAGCACTGAATAATCAACCAGATACATGATGATTGTGCAGCAAAACCAGTTGAACTTGATCATGTTGCTTGGAAAGGCCACTTTCTGTGAAGTATGAAACCGCACCTAATTTTTTTCTTAGTACCTGTCTGGCTTGAAAAGTATTAGGAGTGTTTAACTCCTATGTCATAAATGACTCTGGTGGTCTGATAACACTTCCAGTCTAGACATTTAATTCATCCATTTATTCGTTTTCTAAGCCGCTTAATCGTAATTAGGGTCCCAGGGCGGCTGGTGTCCATCTCAGCCGACTCTGGAAGATCCATCCATCCATCCATCCATCCATCCATCCATCCATCCATCCATCCATCCATCCATCCATTCATCTATTCAATATTCCAGCCTACTTTAAATTAATCTTAAATTAATCTTTAATCTTTAAATTAATCTCGTATCACTTTTACTGAGGATAAATTAACTCACATTTAGGAACAAGCAAGTTGAAAAGGAGGAATAGAGACACCACCTCAAAAAAAATGGAAAAAAACAAACAAAAACGCATTGTCTGTGGCTCACTCACTCACTCACTCATTTGCCAAACCGCTTAATTCCTTAAATATAGGCTGAAGCCCATCTCAGCTGACTCTGGACGAGGGTGAAGAGGTCGCTAGACCATCACAGGGCTGACACACACACAACAACTCACACTCACACCTAGGGACAATTTAGAACAGCCAGTTAGCCTAATGTGCATGTCTATGGACTGTTGGAGGAAACCAGAATGCAAAGAGAAAACCCATGCAGGCACGGTAAGAACGTTTTGTTCTCAGTTTGTCATCACTTTGCACCCGACACAGAAACTACGGTGCCCAGGACTCGGACCCGGGATGTTCTCACTAACCATTACGCCACCATGTCAATTACATACAAGTGTGTAGGTATTAATCACGGTCTTTCTATCATCCTCCTTCTGCATCCATGATGTCTTCACAGCACTGATGGTCCTTTCAATCAAATTCCGGAGCAGTGAAACGTGCTTAGTTTGTAATATGATCTGCCCTAATTTAGATAATGACATTCCACTGATGTTAAGAATGATGTTATGTTTCCGCCCTGCTAATTTGAGCCTTAACTGAATTAAAATACAAGTCAAAGGTTGCTCTATCTGTCTGGCCAAAAGCGACGATACAGAGTCCACCCAAAAGCTCCCAGGATTTCAAATACATGGCATAGCTGCTCATTGTCCGACTTAACGTCTGGACAGATACAGTATGTCCCACACAGTTTATATAGCCTTAATGCCACCAGGTATCACTGCTTGGGACACTGCATCATGTCCACCTCACAGCAAGAAGGTCGTGGGTTTGAGTCCCAGGCTTGTGCGTTTCTGTGTGGATTGTGCATGTTCTCCCCGTGCTTGCATGGGTTTCCTCCAGGATACTCAGGTTACCTCAAACAGTCCAAAGACATGCAAATTAGGCTAACTGGCTTTTCCAAATTACATCTAAGTGTCAGTGAGAGTGTCAATGGTTGTGTGTGGTTACCCCACAGTGGTCCAGCAAGCTTTTAAGATTGTTCCCTGCCTTCACCCAAAATATCGGCTGAAAAGGCGCCAGCCTCCCTATGACCCTGGTAGGATTAATCGACTCAGGGGCTGATACAAAGGTACGAGTAACACGAAAACCATTCTTACAACTGTAGTGAGCAGAAAAGCATTTTAGAGCCCAAACTACACATCAGACCTTGAGGTGGATGGACTACAATAGCACCAGATCTCTCACTGCATTCCGCTGCCAGGTTTTTGTGAACCTGTGTCCACTGTAGTCCCATTTCTGGCTCAACTGGAGAACTCATTGTGGTCTTCTTTTGTTGTAGTCTGTCTGCCTTAAGGTTTGATATATTGTGAAATGCTTTTCTGCTCACCGTGGTTGTAAAGAGTGGTTGATTGAGTTACTGTCGCCATCCTGTCAACGCACTATTCTCCTCTGTGGTCATCCTGACACCCTCAGAATTTAAACCCCAAGCTTTACAGTTACGAGGACAAAAGCTTAAATGCAAAGCTTCTTTTCAGTGAATCAGAGCTCACTCTAGTTTCTTTCATTCGTTCTTTCTTTTTTTTTGTAAGCGCTTTATAAATAGACATGACATAATTGATTCCATACAGAGGGTACGTTCATTCATTTTCAAAAACGTGTCCCTTGTGGATAATACGTTTTATGGCTCGAAATGTGATTATTATTATTCAGACACACAACCCTTTCACTCCTGACCTCGTCAGCCTCCCACCTTCAGACTTCACGTTAACACAAACACACACAATTCCTCCCTGCTGATAAGTATTCAGACTGTGTCACGGGGGCCGAGATAAACACCACATTCCTCAGCCGACTGTTACCATTTCGAATTTTGTGCGTCACTCTCATTCTCTCTCTCTCACTCTCACACACACTCACACATATTCACTCTCTCTCTCTCTCTCTCTCTCTCTCTCTCTCTTTCTTACCCACACACACTCACACACGCATACACACACACATATTCTCTCTCTGTCTCCCGCTCTTTGTGTCTCTCTCTCTTACTCACACACGCATACATACGCTCTCTCTCTCTCTCTCTCTCTCTCACACACACACACACACACACACACACACACACACACACACACTCTCTCTCTCTCTCTCTCTCTGTCACTTTCTGTCTTGATCTCTCTCTCACGCTCTCTCTCTCACTCTGTCTGTATGTTTGTCTGTCTTTGTCTTTCTCTCTCTTTCTCTCTCTCTCTCTCTCTCTCTCTCTCTCTAAGGTTCTAGCATCTGTTGTTTTTTTGTGATTAAAATCTGTGAGGAAAGTTTTATCAAATTTCCTGTTTTGTGCTAACATAATGTGCATCTCGTTTGTGTAACAGTGGGTATTCCAAATCTTTTTTTAAACACAAACCAGGAAGTTCACCTAACCCAGGTATCATGAGACGTGTCACCTTTCTGTGCTCTGATTGGATGGCTGCTGTAGTGGAATTCACACTATTTCTACTTTGTTCTTACCCAGTGTGCAAATAAGGAATTTACAGTGTCACAGGCTGCCTTAACAATGGCCAGAAATGTCCAAGATTGGATGATATATATCCCATTGTGCTTTCTGCACTAGAAATATTAATGGTACACGACTATCTTGATACTAAAAGCAACATTGAAAACCTGGTTGATTTAAAAGTTTTGGTACACCAGCGGAGTAAGTGTCCACGATCATTCATTTATCCATTCATTTAATTGCCAAACCTTTTAGGGTTGTGGGGAGGCTAGAGCCTATCCCAGCCAACAGTGGGCGAAGGCAGGGTACGCCTAATGAGCATGTCTTTGAACTGTGAGAGGACACTGGAGTACCCAGAGAAAACCAATTGCAGGGAAAACATGCAAACTGCACTCATAAATTCCTTCCCTTTTCTGGCACTTATACCCATGATCTTCTTTCTGAGCGGTAGATGTGCAAACCACTACACTACCGTATCACCTCGGATATATTATGTAATATTTATTTGGATGCCTGCCATATTTTCATTTTTTCATCTCATTATTCACAATATTACACAATGAAGACCAACATTATTATCAAAACTTATTCATTTTCTAAGCCACTTAATCCTAATTAGGGTCGCTGGAGGCTGGCAGCCAAGCCATCACAGGGCCAACATACACACAACCATTCACACTCACATCTAGGGGTGATTTAGTACAGCCAGTTAGCCAACTGTGCATGTTTTTGAATTCTGGGAGGAAACTGAAGTACCCAGAGGAAACCCACGCAAGCACAGGGAGAACCTGCTAACCACTGCGCCACCATGCCGCCCATCATCAAACCTTTGTTTTATAAACACTGCGTTATTATACTGTTCAATATGAGTGCTCAGACTCAGGATTCTGAGCACTCATATTGAACAGTATAATAACGCAGTGTGTGTCACTGTGTGATTTGAAATGACACAGTGAAAGTATGATTGAAGTGTAGACTTTTAGTTTTAATTGAAGGGGTTTATTAAAAGGTATTAAGAGTAAACTCAACATGAGGTAACTTTTGTTTACTTATAGACATGAGTTGAATGAATATTGATGACTCAATCAAAACTCACGTGTACATGTATTACTTGTATTGTATTGTGTATTATTTTTTTGGTTTCTGGTTATATGGTGCAGTTATTAAAAGTACATTGTGTTGGCTCTGTTCAAGGTGTACCCTGCCTTTTTCGAGTGTTGGCTGAGATAGGCTTCGGGGTTACCACAACCCTAATAGGATTAAACAGTTCGGCAAATGAGCAAGTGAGTGGTTTCTCTATTCATTATTTTATTTATTTGCCAAACTGTTTTATCCTACTGGAGTCACGGGGAGGCTGGAGCCTATCTCAGCCAACTCTGGAAGAAGATGGGGTACAATTTAAACAGCTTGCCGGGCTATCGCAGGGCCTACACACATGCAGCCATTTCCATTAACACTCTCATCTAAGAGGTGTGCATGTTTTTCGACTGTGGGAGGAAACCAGAATATGCTTCTTGCTGTGAGTTGGACGTGCTAATCACTATGCTCCCATGCTGCCCTGGATTGGTATTCTAATATATGATATATGTTTATGAATTTTAAGGATAAGGATATCGCTTGAGCCAGAACTTTTTGGCTCTCATTCAAGAAAGTCTCCTCAGTTTTGAGATTGCTGACTGTAAACAAACTTGGGCAGTTTATCATGAGACTGATGATCAAAATTGATGCAACATAACTGATATAACATATACAGATACACACAGTATACCAATTTGAAATATATTTACATTGCTCATATATATATATAAATCCCCTGATGAGTGGGCAACCACGAAACAGCTCTGTAGGGAGAAAACTGTAGTCTTCTTTTTTTCCTTATA
>JBCNYG010000019.1:4902091-4914562 GCA_039654305.1 Porochilus rendahli
ATGCACAGTAGGCTAATCGGCTGTTCCAAATCACCCCTAGGTGTGAGTGTGAGTGCGAATGGTCGTGTGACTGATGGTCCTGCGATGGCCTGGCGAGCTGTTTAGGGTGTACCCCGCCCTCGCCCAGAGTCAGCTGAGGTGGGCGCCAGCCTCCCCGCGACCCTAATTAGAAATAAGCGGTTCGGAAAATGAATGAATGAATTAATGAGACACAACTTACAAAGAACTTACAGAGGGCTTTATTTTCAAGCAATGCCTAATATATATTACTTAATTCATTCATTCAGTTTCTGAGCAGCTTAATCCTAATAAGGGTCATGGCGTCCATCTCAGCCGAAGCTGGGTGAGGGAGGGAGATCGCAGCAGGTTCATGTGTACCATTTTTGTCAATACAATATCTCAAGAATGCTCAGAGAGATTTTTTTTAACTTTGCATAAATGTGCACTCTGACTAACCACTGACCTGTTTACATTCTGAAGGTCATAGGTCAACGGTCAAGGTCACTGCAGCCTTACATTGCAAAGCCATATAACCACCATGCTCTGGCTTTAAATGTGGTCTTGTGGAGAATTAATAACTTTTTGCTAATCACTGAGCATGTTGCTGGTTGGGTTATTTTTTCTATAGTGCCTTTGCCGAGATGTTACTATTGATCCTGATAAGATTTGTCGGATTTCTGTTAGTACTTGAATTAAAGCCAGGTTTTTCTCTCCATTCACACACCACTTTCTTCTTGGCAGGTCAATCTACAATTTCTTGCCATCTACAATTTTTTTTCTCAGAGTATACCACATCACCTGCTGGCCAGCTGACTAGCATGCCTGAGGTTACATACCACAAGTGTGGTTGGCAGCCACTCCAATTGCAAAGGAATTTGCCACAGGGAATAGATTTAATTGAAACCTTTAATGGAGGACAGGCAACTTAAATGTGACTGAGGTCTGGGATGTGTTTATATCTGATAAACAAAGCCACAAACTTACTCTTGATGCATGTACTCTGGCTGGATTCGCAAATGCCCAATCATTTAAAGCAGGCACAGTAAAAGTCTTGTGAGAAATTAATATAATGCATTCTGTCACACTGTTAAGACATCAATGATTTTGGTTATTGCATTGGAACAATAACTCAAAAATACAAAACTTGATTTTTCTTTGGGGAATCTGGTCAACACCTCAATTTTAGTGGTCAGACACATAGACCAGGATATGGGGCGATTTTCTGCCAGCATGGGTTTGCATAATTATTTTGTAACAGTAATTACATTAAATTAAGTTCAATTCAGTTTTATTTGTATACCGCTTTTTACAATTGACATTGTCGCAAAGCAGCTTTACATAGAAAAGCAAATAATAAAAAGAAATTTAAACATTTCTTCTACAAACCCTGCACATCCCAACATATCCCTAATGAGCAAGCCCACAGCGACGGTGACAAGGAACAACTCCCTCAGAGGACATGAGGAAGAAACCGTGAGAGGAACCAGACTCAAAAAGGAAACCCATCCTCATTTGGGTGAAACCAGGTAAAAATACAAACTGCGTAGGAGAAACTTCACTATAGTGCAACATAAAGTCCAGTTGGTTATACCAGTTATTTATATAATTGGTTATACAGAGTTGATCTGCCGTACCAGACACTTGCAGATGTAATATCCATCCTGTGTGACAGGTTTGTTGTGTGCTGTTTGAACCTGATGCTTAATAACCCTGGATTTGAGACTTTGGTCAAAACCATCACAAAACCAACATGGCCACAGGATTCAATAAGAATTGCCAAACTAACACGGCCACTAATTCCCAAAAACATTCATTTTGCACTTATAGGTCACCACAACTTATGTCTTCCACTGCACACAAATGTTCTGCTGACTTCACATTAGCATTAATGAAGAAAAGCTCCACTCTCAGGACATAACCAGAACCTAGGAACAACTAGCTCAAGTTATACCTTTTAAAGCCCACTACCACAAAAGAGCCCCACTGAACAGCAACAATACCAGGAACCTTTCACCAGCAGACATGAAAAAATGTTCCTCTGACTGAAGATGATGGTTCTTTCTTGGATAGAGACAGATTCAAGAAGGTAACAAAGACCTAACAATTCTAATTTATTGTCATTCCCCGGTTAGAAGAACGACTGAAATTTTTCATCTGATTCTAGATTTTAGAGTTCTGCTTCCTGTGAAAACAAGGAACAAAACCATCCCTTTCCAGGTTCATGTTGGTGGTCATTTCTCCACTGCCTTAAGCTATTATCTCACAGTGATTGCAATATTTGGATTCACCAACCTTACTGAGGAATGTTGGGGAAAAGCAGGGTTCGCTTCTGTCATTAGCAACATTTACTGACAAGTAGCAACATTTGCACGGATGTTGCTTAAGACACTTACCACATATTAGCGTCTTTTGCCACTGTTTGGGAATGTTTGGAACCTTTTGCCAACTCCTGGTAAAATACCAGCCGGATATCAGGCTGATCTAGGAATGTAACCACCCCTTATCCCTATTGATTGACCAAACCCTAAAAAATGGCCACAAACCCTCCCCAGCATTGTGTTTTGTACTTGGCAAACAAAAAAGAACTTTAGTGACTCTTGTTACAACCGCAACGCTTACAACGGTTCCAGAAATGTTTGCTGAATAAACATGTTTTTAAATATTGTGACTTTAAAAACTGTTTGCAAACAGTTTTGCAACCGTTTACAAACCCTGACGAAACTGAAAATTCACTTCGCTCGTTAGCATTCAATGCTCTGTAAGATACTTTCTTTAGAAAGCAAATAATTAGTTTTAAGGTTTGCCTTCCTGGGACAGGCTTTGCTGACTAGCCTGCTGGACACATTAGGCATTTCTAAGAAATGGGGTTAACTTGGGAACTCTTCCCATACAAGATATAATTAGAACTGTATTTTTATCCTTATCTGACTCATTTTTTAGAGTATAATTAATTCAAGGTTTCAAGATGGCTACTACTGTTGTTTTTATGTGGGGTACCACATAAACAAATGTGCTTAAGTGCAATGTTTCTGAACAACATGAAACAGTTTGACCTAAGGGTATAATAATTTAGGCATGATGTCAGTTTAGTGCATAAAAGCTAACATAAGGTAGTAAGAGGAAAGTAAGAGGACTTTTATTTACATATATAACATTTTTTATGAGATCCTATAAACCATTTTACAGAATCCAATCATAGTGTGTTGTACAAAAACCGAACTATGTGATATCCACTGACCAGGTCCTTGCTTTTGCATTTCACATATATCTAAAATGAGTATGTGTGTGTGTGTGTGTGTGTGTGTGGGAGGGGGGGGGGGAGGGGGGATGAGGTGGGGGGGGGATGAGGTGGGGGGGGGTCTATTTCCCCATCAGTAAAAAGAAAAGCAGTTGTTGATGCTGGTTGATGGGGTCAGTAACTAGCTGACCTCTGGGACCAGTGCTGGGCTCACATCCTCCTCGGTTTAATGTTTGTAAAAAATTTGAAGCTCCCTAGTCATCTCACCCTTGCCCTTAATGTCCCAACATTAGAGCTTAGGAGTCAGAGCTGTGATCAATGAGTGTGGGTCTGTGCAAGTCCCTCAGACTGCAGGAGATCCAGTAAAGCCTAAAATCACCGATCTTCTCTCAACACTTCCAGTGCTGCTCACATTTAGTAATTCAGCAGAACCGCTACATCCCAAGCTGATTTACAATCCATAGTGGCTTTATGGCAAGCTTGAGATTTGAACTCACAACCTACCAACATTCTAGACAGTGGATTTTTACATTTTAAAGCTATTTTTATTTACAATTTTATTCTGTGTGTAGCCATGTGATTCTATGAAGCGAATGTAGCTAACAAGTAGTGGAAGTCTGTCTTAATAAAATACATTCTGTAAATACACAACCTGACATTTATATGCCTGTTTCAAACTAAATAACAATTAAATTATCAAATCAAGCTAATCTACATGTAACAGCTATACAATTGGTAAAATTCAACAATTTGGTAAAGAGGTTCTGGTAAATGGGTAGGGAGAATCTGTATTCAAGCCCAAAGAGATATTACATACAGAAGTTATAAATATTCATTGGTTATTGGGGCATGGAATCAAATCGTCATGATCTTGAGGGAACTTGGAATGGTGGAATGGTGATGATTGTGACAAAATTTTTGGCAGTCAAATATTTTGCCATGATTATTACGATTTATTATGTTTTGATGCAAATCGTGATAGAACGTGGGAATAGAGTGCAGTAGAGCTTAACAGACCATAGCAGAGTGTAACAGACCTTGATACGCCATTGTAGGTGATCTCGATGAACTTGGAAGCACGATTCCTTCACGTTTCTGCTCTTGGATGCACCCTGCCTCACATAACCCTGTGATCACCCAGTTTAATATTAAAGGGATAAACAGTTTACACATTTTCATAAGCAGTTTGTTGCTGACTCATACGTGTAGAAGTAGTAGTACAACTAGTCTTTAAGTAACTAATTACTCAGGAATATAATAATAAATGATGTGCCAGACAGTCCAGATTTAGCCAAAGCAACTCAAAGCAAACAAAAACCAAAAATTTACAGAAAATTGTATTAATGTTTAGCAAATCTGGCAACCTACACATTTGTGCTTGATCAATTTTCATGCTGACCTCAAAAAGCCTAGGTAAATTACTGAGTATTCACCATTTTCCGTGCACACGCATCATTTTGCCGAAACTTAGCTGTGCTCACTCGTTCACTTACTCAGTTACTGAACCACTTATTCCTACTAGGATTGCAGGGATGCTGGAACCTATCTCCACTAACACTGGGCATTCACACTCACAGCCACACTTTGAGGCAATTTGGAACAACCAATTAGCCTGATGTGCATGTCTTTGGACTATGGGAGGAAACCAGAGTATCTGGAGGAAACCCACTCGAGCACGGGGAGAACATGAAAACTCCACATAGCACAAACGCCTGAGCCGAGCCTGGGACTTGAATCCAGGACCTTCTTGCTCTGAGGCGGACATGCTTACCACTATGCCACCATGTCGCCCAGTGTAGCCATAGTGTCGCAAAAAGTTATTTTTAAATGACAAAATTATAAAATACTAAACAATCAAACCCAAATTCCAACCACAATATATATTTTTACTAAAGATGTTTCAATTTCACATATCAGTCTCAGTTTTATCCTGCTGTAGCCTGTGTGTGTAATATAAGTGTGTATTTATTATTTTGCCTTTTTTAAATATATTTTTTAAAGTAGTAAAGCAACTGTAGTCTAGACATATTGATTGTTTGTGCTAGGTTTTTTTTTAGGTTATTTTAATTAATTTTTTTTTACATGATGACTAGGTTGGTGATCCCTTTCTTCCAGTCACCCACGTTTCAATGCTTGTCACGCACATGTCCCAGCTCTGCACACAGTAACATTTCTGATCCACCCACTCAAGTGCATTTTGTAAATCATCAGAAAAGGTCAAAGTGGAAAGAAAAAGGTACACATTACAGTTTGAAAAACAAAAAAAAATTCCAATATGAAGGTTAAAAATCTGGATCGTTCTTAAAAGTCACAAAAAAAATCAATATAAAAAAAGTAACATTTATAATCATAATTGGGCAGCACGGTAGCGCAGTGGTTCGCTCATCCACCTCACAGCAAGAAGGTCCTGGGTTCGATTCCCAGGCTTGGGGTGTTTCTGTGTGGAGTTTGCATGCTCTTCTTGTGCTTGCAATGGTTTCCTCTGGGTATTCCAGTTTCCTCCTACAATTAACAAAAAAACATGCACATACGCTAATTAGCTGTTTTAAATCTCCCTTGGGTGTGAGTGTGAATGGTTGTATGTGTTGGCCCTGCAATGGCCTGGCGAACTGTCCAGTGTGTTCCCCACCCTCTCCCAGTGTTGTCTGAGAGGGCGCCAGCCTCCCCGCGATCCCTCGGCTTAGAAAATGAATGAATAAATGAATGAATGAATAGTCACACAGTAGTTAAAACAATACTTGGGCTTTTAAATCTAAAATGCAATGCCTTACTATTTACAGGCAACAATACTGTTTATATCCCAGCTATAATAATAATTTATGTTAAAAATATTATAAACATTACTAATCATATAAATCCCTCATGGCAATCTTCACAGTTCCCTGCTTGTTCTTTTACACCACCACACTCTTCTCCCCGGAGGTCCAGAATTCCTCACTGTAAATCTGACCAGGCTTAAGTTTTATTTCAGGCCCGCTGAGGGGGAAAGTATCTGAGAAAAGGTGGGAAATAAATCTGTACAAAGCTGAAGAATTAAGTCTTTGTTTAAAAGCTGGAGCGAAAAAAAATGCTGACTGTTGCTGGCTGGCTTGCTTCTGAAAGCTAGAGGGTACCTTTAGGGAGATAGGTTCAGGATATCGGTTGCGGGTAACGGCACAGTCAAGCTTTAAAATAGCCCTTGCATATGGGTGGGTGGATGAGCGTTATGAAGAGCACAATGGATGTGATTAGCTGATGGTAAATATATACTGCTAACCAGAGGCTGCTCGGAGGAGCTGCATGCATTCATTCATTCATTCGTTCATTTTCTGAACCACTTATTTCTAATTAGAGTTGCGGGGAGGCTGCCGCCCATCTCAGCTGACTCTGGGAAAGGTCAGAGTACACTATGGACAGCTTGCCAGGCCATCGATAAGATAACGTAAGATATAAGAGACATTTTTATGCTTTTTGCAGACAAAACAGATTAAGAAAACAAACAAACACTTACTTTCTATTACCACTCTTTATTTAGTTAAAGTTTGACCTGTGAATTCATGAGCCATTCTTTTTTGGAGGCAGTAAAATCCAAATTGTCCCTTTAGATGGACAAAGGAATGGTAATTGATTCACATCTGCTGTTAAAAAAAAGACAAATGTTAGCATTTTGTGGTGAATATATATATTTATTTGGCCTTGCTCCCCTCTAAGTAATGTTTGCTCCATTGTTTGGAGATCATAAGTACAGCTCCTGAAGATTGTCCGTGCTTTCAGTGATAGGAATGGTAGCCAACTCTCTCCCCTGTCAATCACAATGACATTAACCAATCACACTTGTCTGTAGCTTCATATATTTGGAAGACGGAAAAAGGCGTTGTGTTTTGAATGTGATATGCTGGCTCCGTTGTGATATTGATCACAAAATATGAATTTAGCCTTCACCTTTTTAATAATAGATCATTGCTGTGCTGTAGGTGAGGGTTGGATGGAATTTGGCTAGTGAACAAATTGGAGAGAAAATGGGGGAGAATAAAAATAAAAATAACCCTATTTATCTTGAACTATTGTCTCAGACACGCTCTTATAGAAAATTAACACCAACACCAATGTGAATTCAGTCATCACTCACTCACTGCTGAACCGCTTCATCCCACAAGGCTGGTGCCTATTTCAGTTTGAAGGCAGGGTACATTCACATTCACATGCATGGCCATTCACACTCGCATCCTCACCTAGAGGCAGTTTGGAACAGCCAGTTATCCTAACCCGCATGTCTTTACGTGTACGAGGAAACCAGAGTACATGGAAGGATCCCACGTAAGCACCGGGGAGAACACGCAAACTCCACACAGAAACGCCGGAGGCTGGGACTTGAACCCATGACCTTCTTGCTATAAGGTGGATGTGCTAACCGCTAAGCCAAGCTAAGTTGAGAATACTAAAGCATCAAGCTTCTGTTTTTCTTTAAAACTCAAAAACCTTTGACCAAACCATGACCTATCCAAAGTATTACCTTACTTTAATTATGACCATCTGATTTCGGAAATGCTTTCCTGCTGCTATCAAAGCCACCTTGTCAAACACATTTAACCGTCAGAATTTGCTGAACAGGACTTGAAACCTAGCCTGGACAATCACAGAAGATCTCAAGCTAAATTTTATCCATTTGTGCACAGTGGTTTTATATCAGCTGAGGTCAAACTCCGGCAGAAACAATGTTTTTGTTTCATTCATTACAGAATTGTAGGATATGTACTAGCATGTGTAAAATAAACTGGATAGAGGTTTTGCTTCAGGGGCCTGTCATAAGATATCAGAGTATTTGAGGTGCTGTGGTGCGTAGTCTAACTATACTCTGCCAGTTAGAGGTGGAGTTTCTTCTGTTTTTCTTAAAAACCAACCGACAAATTCAAGTAAACCACACAGGACCTGGTTACGATTATAGATAAAATACTGTAATAGTCATACTGCAGTGCATTATGCAGTTCTAAAAAGTGTACTTTGTAATGCTAGGGCATGTTCACTCACGCACTCACTCATTTGCCGAATTGCTTACTCATATTAGGGTTGTGGGGAGGCTGAAGCCTATCTCAGCCGACACTGGCCGAAGGCAGAGTACACTCTGAACAGTTCGCCAGACCATTGCAGGGCCAGCACATACAACCATTCACCTAGGGGCAATTTGGAGCCGGGAAATGGAAATGGGGGTGGGGGTGGTGTGGGGGGTGGGGGTTTCGATCTGGCAGGCGACGACGACACTGAGGAGTTTCCAGACCAGCTGAGAGACATAGTCCCTACCGCCTGTTCTGGGTCTACCTTGGGGTCCCTTCCGGTCGCACATGCCCGAAACACCACAACAGGGAGGCTCCTCTTTATTGAATTGTACATTCTAGTGCTTGTAAGCAGCAAAACTTGAAGCTGGATCACTGATTTCACTAATACTTTTATTTTAACCTTTTCATACCATTCAAGTACAACTTTCAACAGTAAAGAGGTTTCACCAAGTTGGCGCTGATCCAGCTTCAAGTTTTGCTGCCTAGAAACACTAAAATGTGCGGTTCAGTAGTTTTTTGATCAGTGGCATGTGCTACATGCTAAGATTTAAAAATTTAAATCGCTTAGAATCATATCACCGACCGATTGAGCACTGTTATAATATTCCGTCAATCATTCGAACCGAAAAATCTCCAATCTGAAATTGTATAATGTCTATGTCTTATAACAATACACATTGCCAACAAAAAAGGTGTCTTTCTACTGTACAAGAAAATCCAGATGTGTATTTTTTTAGATCCCTAAGGAATAAGTCTGTGGTCATGGATTTAAAGGGAAAAAAACCCTTCCTGAGATGAGGAACCTTGAAAGGAAGTGGATGCAGCAGGGAACTCGTCCTCTCCTGGAATAGGGGGTTCGTAAATCATTGTGCTGAAAAAAGTGTGTGGAATGGAGTTCTAAGATGAGAGCAAGACAGTCTTTACGAATGCAAGCACAATTCTTAGCTACATAATAAACGATCCAAGCTGGAATGAAGTGGGAATATTAGCACCCTACACGGATACTGAAATATACTATATGCTAGAGAGGAATGGGGCAATCTGATTGGCTGTCTTTTGGTTTGGCTTTGTAATGGGATGATGGACATAATCCACCTTGCACTTTTTATGCTTTAAAAAAAATAAACCATAAACATCTTGATATAATTAGCTTTTCTCATGTCCCTGTGTGTTATATACTTTGAAAAAATATTCATATTAAGTTTGGTACCTTGAAGTTCCTTCTCTGTGGCTATTCAGCGATATCCACCTCACCTTTGGAAAATAAATGTTATATACAGTATTGAATGTTGAAATTTCCCTCTTTATTTTATCTGTGCCCCTGAAGCACTGTCTTTTGTACACTTTTCAACAATTTATTGCATACTACACTCATCTAATGCAGTCCTGCCAGAACCTGTCAAAACTCTGACTGCTAAAATAAACTTAAGGTATATCGCAGCTTCCCAATCTTTTGCACGGCATTGTGGGTGTGTTTAGGAAGCGTATCAGATGTCTCTGTGGTGTGGGGGTTTTAAGACCGTAGCGGACATGCTGTAACCTGACTTCACTTATCGACACTGCTCTACATCGTACCACAATTCTCACGCAGTAAATATTTCTGGTGGAAGTTCCTGTAAACAGATGCCGTATTCATCTGCACAGTCATTCCGCTTACTACAGAATATACCACAAACGTTCTAAAGCTTGCTGTGATGTCACGGAACGCCCACACATCCTTAACTCGTCTTAATAAACCATGATGAGCCAGTTGTGGTTCTCATAGAAACAGAGAGAGAGAGAGAGAGAGAGAGAGAGAGAGAGAGAGAGAGAGAAAGTCACAATAGATGTGGTACATTGGGAGAATTCATTTAGTGGGATCGCATGGTGGCATAGTCGTTAGCACATCCCCTGTGGTTCTCCCCATGCGTGCCTGGGTTTCCCCAGTACTCCGATTTCCACCCACAGTCAAATTTGCCCTTGATGTGTGAATTATTGTTTGTTTTGACCCTGTGATGAATTGAAAAACTGTTCAGGCAGAACCTCTTCTTTGCCCAGGGGAGGCTGAGATAGGCTCCGGCCTCCCTGTGACCCTAGTAGGATTACTGACCACACTGACAGTATCTTGACATTTTAAACTTTTCCATTGTCCCGTGTCTGTTTCCTGGGTTTAGGATTAACTAGATCTCCAGTTTCCACCCACAGTCCAAAAACATAGACATTTGGCTACACTAAAAAGCCTATAAGTATAGGATATAAGTATAGGGTTTAAGGATTGGCTCCAAGAGAATGGATGGATGGATGGTTGATTAAGCAGCTTATGCTTAGTTAGGTGCTAGTTTAGTTTATGCTGAATATTTACTTTGTCAATCACTTACTCACTCAGACCAGACCATGTAGCCTATTGTGCATGTCTTCGAACTGTACGAAAAACTTCTTATCCTAGTAGGGGCGCAGAGAGGTTAGAGCCTATCTCAGCCAGCTCTGGGCAAAGGCGGGATACACCATGAATAGCTCACCAGACCATAACAGGGTCGACACAACCATTCACACTCACACTTGGCGCAATTTGGAACAGCCCGTTAGCCTAATGTGCATGTCATTGGACTGTGGAAGGAAACCAGATTACTTGGAGGAAACCCAAACAAGAACACAGGAAGAACATACAAACTCCTCACGGAAATGCCCGAGCTGAGCCCGGGACTCGACTCAGGACCTTCTTTCTGTGAGGAAGACATGCTAACCACTACACCCCCGTGCCACCCCTAGGAAGAAACAGTTGCATCCAAGTATCACATTCCACATAAAAAAGACTGTTAATTATTTATTTTTATTATTATTGTCATGGATTGCTTCTTGTGGAGTGTTGCGTGTTTCTTGTTTTGATTTCTTTCCATGTGCTTTTTTTTGTTTACATTGCCATATGCTGGGTCCCTACCCCCGTTCTGCCATTGGACTGTTTCCTGATTGTGTCTAAGTGTTCTGAGTTCATCCATGACTGTCATTATACGCCCTCATGTTCCATTGTCTCGTTCTCAAGTCTCGTCAGTCTTATCATATGCTTTGAGTCACATATTTCCCTATTTAGAATCATGGGTAATATCCTAGTTGTTTGTTTTGGCCTGCCTGTGCTCTAACTCCTGCCTGGAATGCCGGTGCTCTTGTTACCCAGACAAGCAATTATGTATTTAACTATTACTTATTTATTATAAGAGCAGCACTGTGGTGTAGTGGTTAGGACGTTCGGCTCACAGCAAGAAGGTCTTGGGTTTGAGTCCCAGGCGTGGGTGATTCTGTGTGGAGTTTGCGTGGGTTTCCTAATTTGCTTACATGCACATGTCTTTGGAATACGGGAGGAAACCCATGCTAGCACGTAAACAGTGTGGAAACACCCTCGCCGAGACCAGGACTCGAACTTAGAACCTTGGTGCTGTGACACGGCCTTGCTAACCACCACTACTCAACTAAGAAAGAGGGGGAGGGGCGGGGCTACTTGTAAATGTTACTTGTTTTGATTTTTGGTGTCTGCAGAATAAATACAGTGCAGTGCATACAGTTGCACATGAAGCCTAAGCGTCCAAATGCTTTTTGAGGTCGCGTTGTGTTAGGCAGTAGAACTACAAAGCGCCTGCATAATGCATTCACTGTAGTAGTAATGAATCTGTGCATTGGTTTGCTTGTGCAAGTTTGCCATTTCTAGTGCTCTTGCGGTTGTCCTGAAATGTTTTTCAGTGCATTGCTGTCTCTGTAAAGTGCAGTACTGTAGGAAATAACACAAGACTGTAGTCCATAAGCTGGTGCATTAATACATTTTATTATGACTAATTATACGGCATATAATGAATTTCGCTCTGAAAAAATCAAACACAGGCCAAAAAGTGGATAATAGAACATAAAATACCTTTGAATAATCCATGAAGACAACCATAGACGTGTTGTTTTGTGTGAACTGTGAATACTCCAAACATATGGCCAGAGCATACCGAGGAAAACTGTCATAAGGATTGCGGTTAGTCCACGTTTGCCAAGGAAAGGTCATTCGCAGTTGAAATCTGTCAAAGCCTTTCCACCATAGTCACTGATACGTTTGGAGAGAGAAAATAAATGTCAAATCCTAAGGGTTTTTACCCAGGCTTTTACTTATCAAGAAAGAAAGAAAGAAAGAAAGAAAGAAAGAAAGAAAGAAAGAAAGAAAGAAAGAAAGAAAGAAAGAAAGAAAGA
>JBCNYG010000019.1:4923969-4938433 GCA_039654305.1 Porochilus rendahli
CTAGGTGTGAGTGTGAGTGCGAATGATTGTGTGACTGATGGCCCTGCGATGGCCTGGCGAGCTGTCCAGGGTGTACCACCTCGCCCAGAGTCGGCTGAGATGGGCACCAGCCTTCCCGCGACCCTAATTAGGAATAAGCGGTTCAGAAAATGATGATGATAAATGAGTGAATATGGTGTGTATCATACTTTGACTTTGGGCAGCATGGTAGTGCAGTGTTTAGCACGTCCGCCTCACAGCAAGAAGGTCCCCGGGTTGGTCCCCATGCTTGGGTGTTTCTGTGTGGAGTTTGCTACTCTCCTCATGCTTGAATGGGAATCCTCGGGAATCCTCGGGATACTCTGGTTTCCTCCCACAGTCCAAAAACATGCACAGTAGGTCAATTGGCTGTTTCAAATCATCCCTAGGTGGGAGTGTGAGTGTAAATGGTTGTATGTGTGTTCCCCTGCAATGGTCTGGTGAGCTGTTCTGGGTGTACCCCGCCCTCACTAAGTTGTGGAAGATAGGCGCCAGTTTTGACCTTTGACCTTTATGACACCATGCCATGTGAAGGACCTCCCACTATCTCACTGAATTCTACCAAGACAGTAAGAAGTTACAGCAAAGGTAAAAGTTTTTGGGTAAAGTCAACGGAGGGACACCAGACACTGACGAGACGGACGGCGCCATACCATAATACATTTCATCTAAAGACGGCTGTATAAATGATTTGAGTTTTGTTTTAATATCATAGACATAGAAATGATAGATTGTGCATAGTGATGAACTGCAGGTTTTTACATGTAAATAAACCCAATAAAGGGCAAATGAATTATCTTCAAACCTTGTTCAACCATTAAGCAGAATCGCTTGTTTAGATCACACAAGTACCACCACGAACGCTACCCTGGGAAAGTACTGACCTCATTTGCTTGTTTTGGTTCCAATTTTAATCATGAATCATTTTAATAACCACTCTCACTAGTGAAAAAGATGAGACAGGTAAATGCCTGCTTTCCATCTGGATCGTTTTGGGTAGTTTGCTTTATTACGCCACTTTGCCTGCAGGCCCTGAAATGGGGGTGGGGGTGGGGGGGTGTTTGGTGGGGTGTGCATGCATGATGAGATAGACTGCATGATTGACAGGGGAAATTAGCCTTAGTGGCATTTACGGTTTGTAATAAGCATGACAGCTCATTTCACACCTTTACCATATTTACCACGCAGCTTGTGCAAAAGCTGTAATGTTTTTCTTTATACCACAAAAGAAAACCTTCCTTGGTTGTTTGTCAGAGGTGTGAATGCAAATATAAATATATATATATGTAAGGGGGGCATCATGGTGGCGTGGTGGTTAGCACATCTGCCTCTAAGCAAGAAGGTCCCAGGTTTCGATTCCCAGGCTTGGGCGTTTCTGTGTGGACTTTGCATGTTCTCCCAGTGCTAGTGTAGATTTCATCCAGGTACTCTGGTTTCCTCCTACAGTCTGTAGACATGCACATTAGGCCAACTGGCTGTTCCAGATCGCACCTTGGTGTGAGTGTAGTTGTGAATTTTTGTTTGTGTGGTGCCCTGCGATGTTGTGGCGAGCCGTTTAGGGTGTACCTCGCCTTCGCCCAGCGTCGGCTGAGATGTTGGCGAGTGAGTGATTGATTTAATCGCTGATCTAAAGTGGATTTATTTTATTTACTATTTCACTAAACAGCCACAGAATCTCGCAGTCATTAGGATCAAACTCAAAATTTCAACAGCACTCCATTTCACATCTGGGCAAATTTACACAAACAAAATGCGAACATCTGAGATCGCTGGATCAAGTCCCATGTTGATTCTCCGTCCACAGTGGTTTGTTATTCCTTCCTCTCCGTTTTAAACGCCATGCATGACTTAAGATTTGCTGATGCAGAAAAGCAAATTTAATCCTTTTCAGACCCAATTATTAAATTCAACAGACTGAGGCTAGCAATGGACACAGAGCTCTGCGAAACATCCACAGTGCTTTCTAGTGACTCCGTGGAGCATTTGAGTTTCAGAAGCCATGAGTTTACAATAATACAGTAACTTTTGTGACATGAAATAAAGGGCTCAAAGAGAAGAAAGGGTATTAGGAAAGGTACGCTATTCACAGTATCATGTTTTTCCAGTTACAGGCATTATGAAGTCAAGTGAGGACATGTGACATCATTATGAATAATGTGTGATCACATGAGAAAACAAAACAAAACAAAACAATTAATCATGCAAATTGAAGCCTCTGGGTACTCCGGGGTGTGTCTTCTGGTCTAAACACCTAGCAATTCTGTAATTGAAATCAAACACACACACACACACACACACACACAAACACACACACACACACACACACACACACACACACACACACAAATACATCTTTGTATTTGTAGCAGAAAAAATATATTTTGGACTTCATCAGGGCAGGAGTGACTCAGTGGTTCAGGCTCTGGATTCAGGGATTTAAGCCCCAGTACCACCAAGGTTCCACTATTGGGCCCTTAAGCAAGGCCTTTAACCCTCAATTGCTCAGGTGTATTGAAAGAGATGAATGTACGTCACTCTTGATAAGGTTGTCTGCCAAATGCCCTAAATGTAAGTCACTGTAGAGCTAGAAAAAACCTACCATATTCTATAAATCAACCAAATCCAAACAAACAAGGAAGATTAATATTTTATTGTATTTTCTTTTTATTTATTTATTTTTATTATTATTATTTTTGGATAATTATTCCATTATATTCATACTTTTTAGAATTGAAATATTGTGCATTTTCTTGGTTTTGGCGCCATCTAGTGGTTAAATAGGAAACAGACCACTTTAAACTTGATGTATTTTATTAAATGATTTTACAAGTTAGTTCTACAATTAGAGTTCAGTTAAATGCAGCACTGTATCACTATGTAGGGCCATGTCTTGTGGCTAGAGCCTATCTCAGCCGACACTAGGTGAAAGCTGGGTACAACGAGAGCAGTTCGCCAAACCATTGCTGGGCAACACACAGAAAACCACTCACACTCACACTTAGGGGCAATTTGGAGCAGCGAATTAGCCTGGCGTACATGTCTTTGAACTGTGGAAGAAAACCAGAGGACCCAGAAAAAACCCTTGGGCCTCGAACCCAGGACCTTCTTGCTGTGAGGCAGACATGCTAGCCACCACACTACTGAAATATTGTTTAAAAGAATCAGTTATCTTATTATATTAGCAGTGAGTAGGTTGTCTGTGCAGTGTGGCCTAATGAGAGCTTATGGAGGAAACCACATTGTAGCCAATGTCAGTCAGCTGGAAGTGCCACTTGCTATAGCATCTTGTTCCTATAGCTCCATTTCTAATTCATGCAACAAAATATAGAATTGAAGTATTTGATGATAAGAATGTACTTTTTATTTTTAAGATTTAGAATTTTTTCAGCTTTTTGAAAGGAACTGGCCTCAAGTCTTGAAACCTGGCAGGCATTTTCTGGTTTGCTTTTTCTGGGAGGATATTGGCATGTGATGTTCAAATGATCCAATGTCTATGATGAAATAAAGTTGTTTCGTGAAAGAATACCAAGAAATGGCTTTCCACCAATCAGAAGTAAGAAAATATTCTGAATTATGGACAGTATCTGCCTCACAAATTTGGGATAATGCTTAACTGATGATGGCAGACAAAAACCCATGGACTGTTAGAGTCACTGTTTGTGATATTCGAGAATTTTAACAAAATTCTTTCCAAATAAAATACGGGAAGAATATGTACTTTTTTAAGGTAAAGAAAAGCACTTTTAAAAACTTTGAATGAGTTTCACATGATGCACATAGATGTAAAAAATCATGACATTATTGTTTTTGTTATTGTCCCATACAGTATATAATAAAGCAAATATTACACCACTGTGCTGTGTGTAGGTTAAATGTTTTCCCTGTGCTTGCATGGGTTTCCTCTAGTTTCTTCCCACAATCCAAAGACATGCACATTAGACTAATTGGCTGTTTCAAATTGCCCCTACGTGTGAATGTGAATGTCATTGGTTGTGTTTGTTGCCCCGCGATGGACTGGCAAGCTGTTCACGGTGTCTTCGCCTATTTTCGCCTGAGATAAGCTCCAGCTTTTTTGTGACCCTAGTAGGATAAAATGGCTTGGCAAATTACTGACTGAGTGATATTTTAGATATGACTGCTCCCCAGGGTTTTATTATTATTATTATTATTATTATTATTTTTTTTTTATTTATTTGGGTTTTTTTAAGGCTTTTCAGAGAGAAACTGTTGAAGTGACTGCACCATGGTCATGTAACACACTGGTGAAGCATCAAGTAACAAAAAGTAAGCGTTTATAGTGGGATATAAAAAAATTACCTGAAGTGTTTTCCTATGTGACATCATAAGTAATTACTTATGATAACATTTTACCCATCAATCAGCTCAAAGTTAACTAGTTTTCAGAAACAGTTGCAATCGTTGGCCACTAGGCGGCAGTAAAAAGCCCTCTACCGCGCTATAATTCATAAGCGTAGAAGAAGCGGGGTGTCACGTGACCAAACACTGTCATGGCGGCCGCCGCTGCAGTCCGGGCAAGTATCGGGATGACTTTAAGATCGGCAAAAGTTGCACCACAGTGCCTTGTTTGTCCGTTTAACCGATTAAACATCTGCAACGGTGCAACGATAGCCAAGTCGGGTCGCCGATTCTCAGCGCCGAGCAGACACTTACAGACTTCCAGTGAGTTTCACAGACTGAACACAGCAATGATAAACACTAGCAGCACACGTGCCTGGTTACCTGGGCTGTTAAACCAGTTAAAGGTTATTGTGGTTATTATTATTGTTATTACTATTATTATTATTAATGGCAGTGCACTTTCAGCTTACAGATACATTGTAAACAGGGATGAACAGTGTTCTCAGTAGGGCTGGGCAGATCCACCACATATCATTTATTGTGATATTATTATTATTATTATTATTGTTGTTGTTTTTATCAACACCGCTTTCATCCATCCATCCAATCAATGTTTATTTCATTCTGCTGCTTTTCCTGGTGGTAACAGGCTGAGGCTAAATCCAGACTTCAGACTTCTTTCCCCCATCTTTCCAACTTCCAAACCAAAAGAACTTGGTTCTGTGTCCGTCCAATGGAGTTTCTTCCCATAGGTTCTCCAGACTAGGCATGCCGCCACCATGTAACTTTCTTTTTGTCGACGGCCTTTGCCCAGTATCGGCTGAGACAGGCTCCAGCCTTCCAGCTACCTGAGTAGGATTTAATTGATTATAATAATACGATATTTTAATTGCGGGCAGGAAAATTATATTTGTATTATTTTTATCACAGTGTGATTAATTGACTATACCAACAGGCCTGGTCCAGACCACCTCAGCCGCCTTTTTTTTGGGGTCACCTCTTTTGCTAAGTGTAAGCCCAGCATCACAGCACCATCCCAACTTGGACATTGAAAGACACAGCTTTGTCCACGACCTGAGCTCCTGATTCACTGCTACAGGTCGTTATAGCATGTAACACTGCTGCACCTAAAATGATAATAAATAATAATTCATTTTTTCCCCCAATACATTCTGAACTGATAACACACATTGATCTGTATGTTAACCTTCATGACAATCTCGGTTTGTATCAGTGTGATTGTTTTTCCTAATTCTGCACAATATTTTTGGATGTACAGGAGAATGTCTTGATTACATGATGACTAAAAGAGGAGAAAATCTCCCCAATTACTTATTAATTCAATCATTTGTGTGTTGTTATCTCCATATTTATCATAATGGTTTATAATTACAGATCGACACCAGAGTGAGGAGGGCAGTCAGACAGTAGAAGATCCTGATGAGGATGTGTGCGTCTCCTTTGAGTAGAATATATACACTATACTCCCAATATACCTTCCCTCTAGTAACATCACTGCAGTATATTCTTTAGTCTATATTAAAACAACTGCTACCTCCGCCAAGGAGGTTATGTTTTCACTGGTGTTGGTTTGTTTGCTTGTTTGTCTGATTGTTAGCAAAATTAAAAATGCATAAAAATGCTGCATTTCTTCCAATACCATATGGGGGTACTGAACAGCCTTGGCGGAGGTCTGCGCTCTCCGAATGCTTGTCTAGTTTATTTATACAATGATAAAATATAATCTTTTGTATCTGAATATAATGATTTTAAATGTAAATGCTTCCTGCTGCAGAGTTAATGTGGTGTTTATTGACCGGACTGGACTGAGGATACCGGTGAAAGCTAAAGTAGGAGACAATGTTCTGTATCTAGCACACAGATATGGTATCGACCTTGAAGGTGAAAAAAAAAAATTCTTTTCAGAAAATATTGTTTCTTTGCATGTTATTCTAACTTGCCATGTTATTACAAAATTGTATTAATAATTATTACAAATTGTGTAATGTACCAGAGTGACATGCAACTTGACACAAGTGGTCATTTGGCTGTACTTTTAAAGATTTTTCTCATTTTCAATTTGACTTGTTCTGAAATTTCAGGGGCCTGCGAGGCATCACTGGCTTGCTCCACATGCCACGTATACGTAAAGGATGAATACTATGAGAAACTGCCTGAGCCTGAAGAAAGGTAAATGTTTGGTGTGCTGTATGCATACAAGCATTATTAATCTATTGTTTTTAATTCCTTCAACTCAGCAAATGCACCCACATTCAGCAACTTCCTTCTACTTGGACTTATTTTATCAAGTAAATCTACACAAAATGCCCTGCTGGTGTTGCGTTCCATCTTACTTGCCATCATCTGTGACGATTATAATAACGAGCACTCCGAGAGCGCAAGCCTGCACTCAAGGTGTGTCTCACAATGTTCCTTTAAAAAATGATGTATCCAGAATTAGTTTTAGATTATTTCCAAAATCTAATGGAGTCTTCCTTGACCAAAGCCCAGCCTCTGGTAAAAATTTTATGAAAATCGCTGGGAAAAAAGCACAGAACGTAGACAGCACCGGCAGCATGTTGTGGCGAAGTGGTTAGCATGCCATACAGCAAGAAGGTCCTGGGTTTGATTCCTGGGTTCGGGTGTTTCTGTGTAGAGTTTGGGTTTCCTCCCACAGTCCAAAGACATGCACATTAGACTGTTCCAAATCACCCAAAGGTGTGCGTGTGAATGGTTATATGTGTATTGGCCATGTGATGGCCTGGCGAGCTGATCAGGGAGTACCCCGCCCTCGCCGAGAGTTGGTCGAGATGGGCGCCAGCCTCCCTGCGACCATAATTAGGATTAAACAGCTTAGAAAATGAATGAATGAACGAATGAAAGTAGACAGCATCCCCTACTGGGACAGCTGTAATATGACACTTCCAAAAAATTGTCCTAATAATGTGAATATTTACACATATTTCTTGATTCAGAATTTGATCTGGATATGTCTCCAAAATCTTTGTCTAAATCCCTGTCTCTGGTAGGAAGTTAATGAAAATCCACATCTAATTTTTTAGGAGAAAAAAAAGAAAATAAACAGAAAACAACAACCCAGATTGTATATAGCACCCCCTACTGTAATAGAAAAATAAAAAAAAGAAAAAAGAAAAAAATATACATATATATGTAAATAAGAAATCCTACAATGTTGAAGAATTCTTTAAAAAATCTGAACCCAGAATTTCAAATGGATTGTCTCCAAAATCTAATGTGGTCTGCTTTGTCAAGCCCTGCCTCTGGTAGAAAGTTAATAAAAATCCACACATTAAATTTAGTGAAATCCTGCCAACAAGCTAACTCGCACCTAAACCACAGGTGAAACATAACATAACCTCATAGGCCGAGGTAATAATCAGGGACTTTATTTTATTTACTTTATTTTAGTTAATATATTAAGTTCAGAAGATCCCTTTTTATTCATCTTGCATTTCATGTTCTTATAACATTTCTTAACCTTTTAAGGGAGGACGACATGCTGGATATGGCCCCTATGCTGCAGGAAAACTCTCGTCTTGGTTGCCAGATCATTTTGACTCCTGAGCTGGACGGCATTGAGCTGACCCTACCCAAGGTCACACGGAACTTCTACGTTGACGGTCACGTCCCCAAACCTCACTGAGAGACACGGTTGAGGAAAAGGCTGAGCAAACACTTGAGACACCGAGGGTCTCAAGCAGTGCAGAGAAAAAAAGAAAAAAAAAAACACCAGTCTGTATTTTTTTTTCTCTCTTTTCAACTGTGTCCAAAGAGTCCACACCCACTGAAGGGTGTTTCAAAAACGCACAACATTCGGATCAAGAAAAGCACTTGGTCCTTTTTTGGTCGGGAACATTGCAATGAAATAAAGACAGAGGGTTAAACAGCTTGGACGGAAAGTTTTAGAATGATCACTTGTGGAGATTCAGTGTAGGAATGTAAAATTTCCAAAGTGACAGTGAAAGTGACGTTTTGTTTTACGCACGTCAGTAGTACGCACAACTTTTTTATAATGCTTCATCCATGTGTGTAAAAGTGAAATAAATTTCCATTTAAATGTTATTCTGGGATTAATTTAGTTGAGCACCCCCACCCTGTTCATGTGCTAAATTTATTTCCATTCATCTATCTAAGGGTTAAGGGCTAAAGAAATGTTTCTGATTGCTGTTTGGTGATGGTGGCTTCCAAAAAGAAGACATTTTTTCCAGTGTTGGTTTACAGAATGATAAAGAGGGGTTTCATCTGTCTATCCAAGGCATGATATCAACCTGTATCTATTTATTTATAATGAAAGCCAGCTTTAAGCCTGTCAGCAGTACTGATGGAACTTGTGCCCCAGGGAGTATCACGACAGCAATTATATTACCCATTTACAGGTTTTAGATTAATGTTTATATAGTGTTTTTACTTTAAGAATAACCTCACACTTCTATTATCTAATATGCAACCCCACTGTGACAAGAAGTAAACAGCAAATCCCACTAAACTGTTATAGAAAACATCTTGTGTAATTGTGAAAGAAAGAATAAACCATGAAACTCAATGCTGTTTTATTCAGATCCATGTGGTTAAGGCGATGGGTTACTGATGTGAAGGTCAGTGGTTCAATCCCCACTATCACACCACTGTTGGGCCTTTGAGCAAGGTTCTAAACCCTCAAGTCTTCAGTTGTATAAAAAATGATAATTGTAAGTCGCTCTGGATAAGAGTGTCTACCGATTGCTGTAAATGTAATAACAACGGTATATATTACAGTGAAGGTACAGAGTGGGAGATTTAGCGGTGTCTAGCATCTAGTGGTAAAGTTCCTCATTGCAACCAACTGAAATTTCATTCCTGACTTATTGAGAGGAGACCAATTCCCTCTGTAAATATAAACAGCTTATATTAAGGTTCTGAAAACTAAAGTACTTGTTTTAATTAAACTTTTTATAATGTACTTCATTTTTTTTCCAATAAACCATCCGAAATATCACACATTGTACCTTTAAGACAAAACTGACTCATTTACCAGCCCCTACATCCTACCAAGGTTACAGGGAGGCTGAAACCTGCTGACACTGGGTAAAGGCAGGATACACCTTGAACAGCATGCAAGACCATTGCAGGGACAACACACACACCTAGGGGCAATTTGGAACAACTAACTAGCCTGACGTGCATGTTTTTAGACTTTGAGAGGAAACCGGAGTACCTGGAGGACCATGCAAGCATGAGGAGAGCATAGAAACTCCACACAGAAACACTTAAGCCCAGGACTTGAACCCAGAACTAATCAGTACACCACCATGCTGGCAAGACTACACATGCTTTATAGTCTCTTAATAAGCCCATACATTGTGCTGGTTGTGAACACAACTTTGAGCCAAAAATAGGCAAACACACCAAAACTGTTAAAGAACGCAAGCTGCTTATAAATGTCTTCTAAATTAAAGTTGAATAATTATACACCAGGACGAAACAATGTACGGTTTAGCATGTATGCCTCACAACAAGACGGTCATGGGTTCGAGTCCTGGGCTAGGTCATTTGTATGTATTTCTTCTATGCTTTCATGGGTTTCCTTCGGGTACTCTGGTTTCCTCCAGCTGTTGAAAGAAGTGCACCCAAAGCTAACTGGCTGTTCCAAATTGCTCCTAGGTGTGAGTGTGAATGGTTACATGTGTGTTGGTCCTGCGAAGGTGTACCCTGCCTTGGCCGAGTGTCTGGGATAGGTACCTGCCTCCTCGCGACTCTATGAAATATAAAGCGTACAGCTCAAACTGCTGCCAGCGTGTTTTATCTGGGCCCAAACATGGCATGGATGCTCCAAGATGGCTAGCTTTATTTATTCTTTGCATCCAATGTGTTAAGTTTTGGTTAGTAGTATTAATAAACATATTCACACAGAAAAATTTTATTGATAGTTTTGGTTAGAATGACTTTAGAAAAGTTTTTAGAATAATAAAAAAAATACTTTAATGAGTTAAATCAAACTAGCAACACCTGGACACCTGATGGTCACGTGATGTGCCTTTCACACGTGACACAGCTGAGCGTTTTAAAAATATATATAAATATAATGGAAACCGCTGCAGCGGGATTAAAACAGCTAACTACATTTTTCTAGGTAAGGTGTAACCTACAGTTGGGTTGATGAGTAAATAGTTATTTTTGCGTGGAAACAGTTTCGAGAGAGTTTAAGAGTTGGAATAACAATATTTTCTTAAGGGGAGCTTATAATTAATATGGGCGAAAGGATGGAGAGATCATCCGTGTGGATGGTGATGTCGTCCTCAGAGCTCAGTATTTTTTTTATATATAATTTTAATATCAGTAAAAACTTTATAAGGGTAGTGAAAGTAAATTTGTTTTGTGTGGGGGTTAATGTGTGTACCGGAAAAAGGTGGTCTTTGTAGCATTATATAACTTTTTTTTTTATAAGGCTATATTTGGGGTAGTGAAGGAGCGCGCGCTTGAAACAATCAAAGAAATCGCCTCAGGAAGGTCACAATGTAGCAACAGTAACATTTGATATAGCTATTTCGATGGATTAAATCTGTTAAAGTGCGTTGTGTTTGTTTAAACGTTAATATTTGTGTTTTGACCGCACTGTCAACATCTTGTGGTGTAACAGTGTGTTAAACAAACTTAAATATAAACACGGACCACTTAATTTTATCATTACTCGAGTGTTCTTATAAATATCACAGTTGTGAAGATTGGTGGCCCAAACCATTTCTTAAACTATATATAAAAGATGTATCTGTCCAATATTAAATGGTTATATATGGGTAAGTGTACAAAATATGACTTCACTGTCACAATACCAACAAGAGTTCACTACATGTTGAGCTTTACAGAGTGTTGTGTGGGCTTCCTCTGGGTACACTGGTTTCCTCTGACAGTACAAAGACATGCACATTAGGCTAAGTGGCTGCTCCAAATTGACTCTTGGTGTGAGTGTGTATGTTGCCCTGTGATTGTGAGCAGTCCAGGGTACCCTGCCTTTGCCCAGTGTTGGCTGAGATTGGCTTCTGCCTCCCTGTGACCCTAATAAGGTTAAGTGGTTCAGCAAGTGAGTGGGATGAGTGTTACAGTTGTTTTGTTTTTAATTTAAGTGTTTTATTAATGTAAGATTTTTATAATTTTTTTTGTCCAGCAGCACTGATACTAAAATACTTTGTTTACATCTATAAATATAATTATTTTTTGCCTTTTCCAGGATAACTTGAACTGCTTGACGATGCCACCTTTTTCAGCTTGCTATGGCATAAATAAAGACCATCAGGTACCTTTCACTTTTAATTTAGTAAACACCATAATGAGCACCTTAACCATTATTTACAGACCTCTTGTGGGACCAGTCAATTCAGTGACCTCACTGAGCCTGCAGCAAAAGTTTATTGAAGCTGCTTTTACACAGGTGCTTTGACCAGAACAACTTGCACCTGGAACAAGTTGTCCTAGTGCAACTGCTCGTGTAAAAACGTTCCGCAATAGCTTGAAACTGGGGGGTACAACTTGCGCCACTTTTTAAGGTGGTGCAAATTGTTCCAGAGCATCTTGCATGGTAGCATCCATCTGAGTTATCAGGCTGTTTTGCAGACTTTACTGGTACAAAGGTCCTGGGTTTGAGATCTAGGCTCGGGTGTTTCTGTGAGGTGTTTGCATGTTTTCTTTGTGCTTGCATGGGTTTCCTCCACAGACACCGGTTTTCTCTCCCAGTCTAAACTCATGCATGTTGGGCTAAATGGCTGTTCGAAATTGTCGAGGTGTGAGTGTGAATGAGTGCCATTCCCGTGTAGTGTGTATATATACACTGTAGAGTCTAGTGTTAAGTAATGCTTTTTATTAATAAATTTTAAATGTAAAAACTTGCAATGGGTTTTTGCTGCATGATGATTAAACTGATTTGAACATTCCAATAGGAAGTTGATGTTAAAGAAGTTTGTATAACTGAATAATGTAAAGTGCTCATCGAGAGGTCAATTTGGTGCAAGACAAATATTTGACATGTTTATATAACTGTCAAATATTTTTGTTTATCCCAGAAGCCAGCCAAAGAAGCATGAGTTCAGAAGTTAACAGTCTAGCTGATCTCCAAAACTACCCCACGACCTCAGAACGTACTAGAAAGGACATGGATCCTAAGGACCTTTGCATGACTCCATCTTCAATCTTGTACCTTCTTCAGGAAGCCACCAAACTTGTCACACCCCCAAAACAGCAAAACCTGGATGCAGGAAATGTTTCCGAAGGCACCAAAGAGACGATCATTTCCCACAACTCTTGCAGCTTGAAGCCAAACACACAGGAAATCAGGACTATCAAAAAGCAGCCTAACTTTTCAGGAGCCTTCTCCATGTTGAGCAGTAGTCCATGGGAGGTGATGAGTCTCATAAACCTGCAGTGCGAGATGCTGCTGCATTCTGGTGGAACCCATGGAGAGGAAGAAGACTTGCAAACCAACAAAAATAAATCACATCTTAAATCTGAGGAAATGGATGTCACACAGGTATGGACCTCGGCGCCTTCAGCTGGTTCCACTTCTCTTGAGGATATAACTACAACAGCTGATCCAGTGGAACATGCCATGGAGTCTGATGTCTGCTCTTTTCCACATATTGATTCAGATGGTCCTCTGTTAGTCAGGTGCACTGGTGAGGACAGTGAAAGTAAAACAATCACAGCTGTAGAGGATCTCGCAGAGCTTATTTCCAAGACTACAGATGATGGTTTGCTTTCCAAAAGTGTAATGAGTGAAGAAAAAACTGACTATTGTTTCTTGGTTGAAACCTCATTGCTACCACTTGACCTGACAAAAAAAGTGCAAATTAGTGAACAGAATGAAATGCCAATTGTTTCATCCATATCTGAAGCACCACGAGGTTCTCAGTTATGCTCTGTTGACTTTACATCATCTCTGGTTGCTGAAGACTTGCACTTTTCTTTTGGTAATGGTGAAAATTCAGAGTGTGAGAGCACAAGTATGTCAGTAATCCCACCCTCAAGAACAGATTTAAACAATAACCTGGAGTGTCAGAAGATCCATGAAGAAGAAAAGACTCTTACAGCTGTCTCTGCCCAGACCAAATGCAATAACCTAAGGAGAACACCTAGGAAGCAGGCTCACCCTGTGCGCAGCCCTGATCTCCAAGACCCAGGGCTTCAAGGAGTCACATTCAGCATGCACACAGAACTGGATCGCAGTACGGACCAGTGCCGCCTCCTCGTCACATCCAACTACAGGCAAGAACGATGACTTATCTTTTTTTTTTTTTATTTTCATATGTTTTAAAAATGACTCTTGCGCAACAAGTCAATATACATATGTCAAAATAAGAAATCATAATTTTATAAGATCACACATCTGAGTAATGTGTAGTAGCTCCTGCTGGAGAACTTTGGTTTCAGTGTGCTTGGTCTGTGCTGTAGAAAGCTGTGCAGGCGTGGCAGGAGGAGCAGCGGCTGTCGGTCCAGATCGCTGCAGAATTCCCAGCGAACCAGCAGTTCGGAAGAAGAGAGTGACCCCACTGGCCTGTGCAGTAAGTTCTGGAGTTAGGATGGTATGGTGTGTTTGTGTCTATGGACATTATTGAATTAGGCACTTTTTACCCCTCAGCCATCAGGTTGTTGGTGTATCATCACAGCCTGCTTCTGCGTTACTGTTTCCGTTGCTACCTTAACTGTACATGCTAACATTTTTAAATGCTGTATGAAGATCCTTTATGCTTGGGCCTCTAAGACTGTTTTTGTTCATCTTTGAAGTTGTCAAAATGGTGTAAAATAAAAACTTCTGGATAATTCTGGTGTGTAGACATGCATGGGCTTGCCAGTTTCCTTGTTTGACCTTGACCTTAAATTTTCGCAGGCCTTTTATCAAGAGATGCTAGTTGGCTATGGCACCACGGTGGCGTAGTGGTTAGCACGTCCGCCTCACAGCAAGAAGGTTTGGGTTCGATTCCCAGCTCGAGCGTTTCTGTGTGGAGTTTGCATGTTCTCCCTGCGCTTGCGTAGGTTTCCTCCGGGTACTCCGGTTTCCTCCCACAGTCCAAAAACATGCACAGTAGGCTAATTGGCTGTT
>JBCNYG010000019.1:4954584-4967740 GCA_039654305.1 Porochilus rendahli
CTCTCTCTCGCACACACACACACACACACACACACACACACACACACACACACACACACACACACAATTCATGATTCACATTATGTTTTATTTTCCACATGCACCCCCCACTCACACAGACACATGATTAATTTATTTTCACACTTATGGCTTATGAGCATTTTTCCTCCCAGTATGAAACCCCCTCCCACTTTACCTTTTTCACATTTTTGTCCTTGTTTCATTTATTTTATGTAATTTAACTTATGTAATGTCCCTTAGAATGCCCCCCTAATTAGGCCCACTCGCTTAACCACTGTGAAAGACATTATTTTTTTGTATAGGGATGACCTCGAGTGTACGCAGGACATTTTCAGATAAAGATCTCAACCATCATTCACAAAGTCTCCGAAAGAGTAACACATCCACCCAGCTTCTTGATTGACTTACCAGCCTTATCAGATACATATAAGTGTAAATGCTTGTGGTGTACAAATTTTGATTAAAATCACATGGTTTCATATCAAATGCTATGCCTTACTGAACATGTGGGATTGGAAAAGATTTCCAAAGAAGATTCTGAACATCTCCAGATGAATATTCTGGAGGACATTTAATGGAAAATAAACACTTGCCTGACTTGTTTCATTCCATACTCGTTTCTTAATCAAAATCCCAAACCTATTATAAAAACAACCAACAACCCACCATTCAGATCTGCTCTGCGTTGATTGCAGGTCTCAGTGGGAAATGAATGATGGATTTGTGCATGGATTTGTGTGTCTTTTTTTGTTTTTGCATGCAGAACCAATGGGGTCAGTTTGCACCTGACAAAACAAACAGTGTTATTCACTTTTGGACAGAAAGAGCTTTCCATCTCTCTCTCTCTCTCACTCTAATTCACATTTTCCACTTGCTTGGCGTCCACGTTATTTTGTGTTTATACCCATATAAACACAAATCCTGTCTCGCTAATTTGTGTAGCCTTTTCTGCAGGCACGAAAGTCCATGTGTGGGCGAGTTGGGAATTGGCATGAGGTTCACCACTGCGATGACTGATGCAGTTTAAATATTATTTATCCTTCTGCTGTAGATTCCGAGGCTGTTCAACACTTCATTTATATATTTGCACATTTAATGTCTAAGCAAAAATCCCAGTGTAGTGCTCAGATTAATCTGGATATTAATCTACTCAGGATTATGGCAATATTAGGACCATTTAAAAACAACAACAATATTAGATTATCACAATGAATCACTGCCAGATAATCACACAATATTTAGGCAAATTATGCTTTGTTTAATTGCATACATCCATTCGCATACTTAATAAAACAAATCAAGAAAAGCTGTCTTTTGACAAATTTAATATGAACATACTTTTATTAATGTTTCTGGATTCTCCCAAGAGAAACACTTTTATATTGAATTTTTTTTCAGTATAAAGTGAAACAAATCCAAAAATCATACTTTCTAGGAATTTATTTTACAAATATTAATTTATAATTCCCTTTTAATCAGGGATAGGACCTAACATTTTCCTGAGGTCATCGAAAAACTGATTTTCATTAAAAGAAAAAATAAAAAAATACACAAATTTAGGCAACACCTAAATGCAGAGCTCCCTTGAGTTTGTGGTCGGTGTTTCTTTTCTTTTCTGTTCATAATTAATTAATTAGTCTGCCTATCTTTATAATCTATAAAGCATGTTCTCTGCAAAAATCAGTATAACCTTTGCGAAAATATAAAATATCTACAAAATATTATTTTAATTTTGATGATGTTTTAGTAAAATAAAGAAATAAATAAAAGTTTTCAAATAGAAAACTTAGCCTACATTCCTATATGTCAGCACACATCAAGTATCTGCCAAAGAAACAAACAGCCAATCAGCAGCATGATGCATTTGAATATACTGGACAGAAGAAGAACTTAGTTTATTTAACATAACACAAACAAATTACAGCACAGGTCAAACACGATAACAACAGGTGAAGGGCATCCACTGCTTAGAAGTTAGTTAGTTAGTAGGCAGCAGATAACAGTGGAAGGGCGTACAAGCTGTCAATGATATTTTAGGTCTGTGCACGGTGCTCCACTTAAAGGCCTGCATAGGAACGTCATTGTAATTTGGTTCTTACTAATTTAAAGAATGAAGTTTATATTGTTTTATCACTCACCTGAAATGTACAGAGGGTGACCAGCCAAGACATTTGATATTTCCTTCTTTTGATTTGTACTGCAGTCATTTTCCCTTCGAATAACATTTACATATATTTAAAGTATCCAATATATAATAACATATTGGAAACTTTTCCTGCTTATGTGAGTGAATTTTCTGGATTATGCCAATTGATGACATAATCGAGTGGAACGCTGGCATAGCAGTTGGCATGTACACCCCACCGCAAGGAGGTCACAGGTTCGAGTCTGTGTGGAGGTTGCATGTTCTCCCCATGCTTGTATGGGTTTCCTCTAGGTACTCTGGTTTCCTCCCACAGTCCAAAGACATGCATGCCAGGCTTAATGGCTGTTCCCCTAGATGTGAGTGTAAATGGTTCTATGTGTGTTGGCCATTTGATGGTCACCGAGCAGTTTAAGGTTTACCTCTGTTACATTCAGCCTCGGATAAGATAGACATATGAGTGAAATAAAAGAAATAGCTGTGTTATATCATTTTAAAACATCTTTAATGACCTTTACAAATTTGAATTCAAATTCAAATCATATACCATCTACAAAGCTTTCAAATGTCTATTAAAATTCTGTTTTTAGTCTTTGGAAGAGATTTACTTCGCAGCTGTTACAACTAGGCTTAATCAGTAGCTTTATTGAACATTAGCAACACAGCTCCACAAGCACACCCTGATTAATTTACGGTATTTCTGATCTATCCGAGGCTTCTCCACTCTCCTCAGGCTTGATGAAACACTCTAGCCATTCGTGGACTCCGTTTCCCAGCAGACGGTGCCCTAGAGGCCATCCTGGTCATGTTGAACAAGCATTCCATCCTGTTCTTCATTTTCCCCTTCTTCTGTTTGTTCTGCCACATCTGTGAACGTTCGCTCCTGACAGCCGTGATACAAATGTAGCCTGAGATGCCTCCACAGTGCCGATGTGAAACCGGTGATGGTTTCTTTCAAGGCTACATAACGACTTCGTAGCACATACAAAATCACTTAATAGTAGATAAGTATACATTGTGTTGCCAGATGATTAAACCAAAAAAGCTGGTGTCTGTATTTGCGAAATAAGATGAGTTGTTGCAAAAAGACATTAAACCACCGAACTGTGGGATGTCAACAGTCTGTGCGTCATGTCTTTGGATTGTGCGAGGAAACGGAGTAGCCAGTGGAAACCCATGCAAGCACTGAGAGAACATACATACTACACACAGAAACGTCCTTGCTGAGCCCGGGACTGGAACCCAGGACCTTCCTTCTTGCTGTGAGGTGGACGTGGAAACCACTATGCCACCGTGCTGCCCATATAAGGATATTGCATGTGCTTTAATGTAAGAATATAAAATTTGGGATGCTATTATAGAAAAATAATCAACATCCGTCAGTTATTTTACTATATAAGAATTTCCTGAAGGTTTTATTCCACAAGTGCCATAACAACTTGCCAGTGATTACAAAGATCACATCAAATCAGTTTTCATTTGTTTACTGGGACACGTTATGCTAATATCTGTTAAACAAGTAAGTTCCTGCTATCACTATAGTCGTTCCTTCACCATCCGCCCCGGACTTTTAGAAAACATCACCACAACAATAATTATAGGTTGTTTACTCTTTTGAAATCTGCTTATGTGGCGCACCCAGTATACAAATCCCTTTTTAAGCTGTTACTTAAATGACTGCATTAATATTATTATTCTCTCTTACTCACTCTTAATCCTACTACGGTTGCAGAGATGCTGGTGCCCATTGGCCAACTACGCCAACACTGGGTATAGAACACCAACACACACAAGCATTCACACTAACATTAACACCGAGGGGCAATTTGAAACAGCCAGTTAGCCTAATTTGCATGTCTTTGGACTTCTCGCTGTCTTGCGGTTGTGCTAATCAGATTAACATGTGATTTGTCTTATATCGCACAACTGTTAGCTTGTACTGTTTTTAAACAGAGTATTTACACCGACACTTTTTAACCAATCAGAGAATTTCATAGGTACAAAAAGAAATATCCTACTCTTAAATATTGCTCTGTTTCGTTTCTGAAAGGTCCAATGATCCCACATATCTTCTCTTCCTGATAATCAGCATGTGCTGCTTCGGGGCACTGTTCTAACAGTCTGTGTTTCTGTATCGCAAGCATACTCCAGGAATCGCCCAAATGTGTTATTTAATGGTTTGCATTTGTTATAAAGTCATTATAGAGACAGCTTTCCCATAACGTTCCACATGAACCTGGCCTGCAGCTTGTACATTCGTAATGCCAGCATGATTTGCACTGACTCTAAATGGGTTTGACAGAAGTGTTACAGCTGAGGACTGATTTCAATAATGTGGACTGTCTGCCAAAATGCCATTATGCTGACAAGTCCAAGAGGAGCAGAGCATAAGCTAAGCTAGTTTGAGAACATACGCAGCCCGCGGTAGGAGTTAATGAATCACACCAGTGTGGCCTCACGAGTTCACATGGATTCACACAAGCCAAATGAAAATGAAAAGTAATGAACGGTTCACATCACAGTGAACGATGATGTAAGTGGTAAGCGATCAGGGCTTTCCTTTCAATTTCTTTCAAATATAATTAAACTCCTTCTTTTTAGGTTTCCAGAGAATTTTTGCTTGAGATCAGTTTGATTAAGAAGATTAAATAAGCTGTATATCAGTCGGTGTATTTGTCAGACTTTGCCATGCACATCCTGACAGCCTTATATAATATAGTCTACTATATTTGAAACTTAATTATAACATCTACTCCCTCTTTACTCTCTAATTCATCCCTCCATCTGAAGCATATTTTTAAAGAAGTGTTCCCAACTGCCTGTTGACGTCTCTCTTTCTCTCTCTCTCTCTCTCTGTCTGTCTCTCTCTTTTTGTCTCTGTCTCTCCCTATATATATATTAACAGATAATGTATTAAGTATAATTATTACAAGTATAAATATGAACTAGTTGTTTTTGCTTTTATTCATGAGTGTGTTTTTAATAAGCTTCAGAATGCTTTATGTGTGTGTATGTGTGTGTGTGTGTGTGTGTGTATGTGTGTGCGTGCATGCATGCACACACGCACACTAAGACAAAACCAAAAATAAATTAATAAATAAATTACACATTTTTTTTACTTTCATGCAAAGCTTCAACTCTGCCAGGTTGCCAGGTGGAGGCAGAATTTCTACCCAACTACAACCCAAAAATCACACACAAAAAAAGACCTGAATCCAGCCTAAAATAGTGGTACTTTGAAACAAGAAAAAGTTCTCACAGCCTCTGATTGGGAAACAAGTTTAACAGAAGTATGCACACATTTCTGATTTCTTACTAGATCCACTATACAGCAGCTATAGCTCACACAGACCATGCACGGTGCATAGGCCAGCATGTCCTTACTGGTGTCTTTAAGAATTTATAATTTTTTAAACGTATATTAGTGTTTGTGTGTTTCTAAGAGGTGTGTTCTTCATCATTATTAAAAGAAAACACAACAAAAAGTAAAAATTTGCAATTAAATAACTTGCCAAACTGCCCTATGTTACCAGGGTTGCCAGGGAGCCTGAAAATCTGCATCACCAATTATTAAAAAAAATTATTATTAATAATGAAACCACAACTCAAAGAACCGAGGCTTATACACCACCAATCAGGCTCGCACAGATTTAAAAAAAATGCACCAAACATTAACAGTAGCACGGAACATAAACTCCTTAACTGGATAATTAAACTAACGAGACAGGTGTTAAGAACGTGACAAGAAAACTGAATTTTAACCTTTCCTGCTTGCGCTCCAGAATAAATTCGGGAAACGCAAGGGAACTTTATTTAGTCATTTATTTCCTTCAGGGCAGAAGTCCTTAAAGACATTTAGTCCTTAAAGGAGGCGTATTCCTCTTATAACGCCAGCCTCGGACACATATCAATAGAGATGTCTAATGGGAGCGCCACCTCTACGCAGTGCCTGTCTATGGCCATTCTATGTATTATTTTACTACAGCTACGAGTAAATTGAAGTGCCCTTTGAGTTTGGCCATCAATATGAAAAGTCTATATATACATGGGCAGCACGATGGTGTAGTGGTTTGAGTCCTGTGCTCAGACGTTTCTGTGTGGATTTGCATGTTTTCCACATGCTTGCATGGTTTCCTCTGGGTACTCTGGTTTCCTTCAAAAGTCTAATTGGCTGTTCCAAATTGCTCCTAGGTGTGTATGTAAATGGTTGTGTGTGTGTGTGTGTGTGTTGGTCCTGTGATGTTCTGATGAGCTGCTCAGGGTGCTCCAGCCTCCCCATGACCCTCATAGGTTTATACAGCTTGGTAAATGAGTGAGTGAGTGAAAATATACATATATTTTTTTATTTTTCCTCAGAAAAAAAAAATAGGAATATATCCATGCTTTGTTAGCAAAGAGTTAATTGTGATGAGTGATGTATATATACCTCCTCAAACCATCAAACTGTATTGTTAATGTTGTAGATTTAACAAGAGAGGATTGTATTGTAATGCTGTACTGCTGTAGGGTCTGTGAGCAGCCATCTGTATTTGATGTGACACACATTAACAGACTCCCTACAAGTTTAATAATACGGCAATCCTGAAATTCCTAGTAGGAATTCTGAGTTCTGGGGTTTTTCTTTCTTTCTTTCTTTCTTTTTTAAATCACAGTCTCTATAGTCACACTGCAGTGTTTTACAGTCTACAGCACTAATATGATGAAGTGTGTGTGTGTGTGTGTGTGTGTGTGTGTGTGTGTGTGTGTGTGTGTGTGTGTGTGTGTGTGTGTGTGTGTGTGTGCGCGAGACAGCCTGGACCCCCCTGCTGTTGGCAGTAATGACAGTGACATATCACAGGAAAGCCACCCAGAAGGGTACTGAGCTCAGACTTCAGCCATGCGTTCAGCATGAAGGGGAAGCAGTGAGGGGTGAAAGAGTGTGTGTATGCAAGACAGATTAAGGCAGCTGATGAGGTACAGAAAGAGGAAAATAGTAAAGCTGTTAGTGACGGCATAAAACTCCAAGCAAGACCGACTCTTTTATGAACACGTGAGACAGCACTCTTTCATCTTGAGCGTAGGGTTTAGACGGACTTCTCTGTTTCGCCGCTCGCCTGTAAAAATCGCCAACCCGAATCGAGTACGGTTAGAGATCACAATGTGTTTGTGATTAACTCAGTGACCAGAACTGAATGAGACGACGGAGCATCTGCTGAGCTTTCTGTTTCAGACATGCTGGATTATTTACAATTATTTTATTTACTCTTCAAAGTAAATACAAGTGCGCCAACAGACCTGCTGGAGTTTATTAGATAACCGTAATTTAGAATTGTTTCCACAAAGCTCAGGACCACCTGGTCAGACAAGGCCGCAGTGTGTGTGTGTGTGTGTGTGCGCGCGCGACTGCTTTTGCCCTGTTCCCCTCAATTCAGCTCAGATAAATTTGATTCAATTAGTTTAAGTTCTATTTTATTCAGCTCATTTGTATACAATTCAGTTTGCCGCAGTTCACTCATTTCCCTTCAAGTGAATTCATTTTTACTTGACTTTTATTTCTTCTATTCCAATTTCACTCAATTACATTTAATTCAATTCACTTAGGACCTTTTTGCCACTGTCGCCGCGGGCTTGCTCATTAGGGATGTGTAGGGGGTTGTAGAGAAATTTTTAGATTCCTCCCCAATTTAATTTACTATGCAAAGCTGCTTTGCGACAATGTCAAATGGAAAAAGCACTATACAAATAAAATTGAATTGAATTGAATTGAATCAGCTTGTTTCTGCCCTGCGATGGCCTGGTGAGCTGTCCAGGGTGTATTCTGCCCTTTCTCAGAGTTGGCTGAGATGGGCGTCAGCCTCCACTGCGAACCTAAATAAGATTAAGCGCTTCAGAAAAAGAATGAATGAAACCTAAATTGGCTTATCACGGCTGGTGCTATAAACTCTTTTACTGAAACGATTCCCAGTACAGTTATTAGATACTCGACTCGACTTCATGTTAAACTGTAGTGAAGTTTCTGCTCCATGGTTTGTATTTTTATCTGGTTTCACCCGAATGAGGACGGGTTTCTTTCTGAGTCTGGTTCCTCTCGAGGTTTCTTCCTCATGGCGTCTGAGGGAGTTTTTTCCTTTCACTGTCACTGTGGGCCTGTTTACTAGGGATGTGTAGAGTTTATAGAGAAATGTTTAAAATAATGAGTTTAAATTCTTTATCAAACTGTAAAAAATGCTGTAAAATACAACTGAATTAAATTAAAGGTTCAATAATTAAAACCATCCTTTCTGATTATTTTGTATTAAATATCCACTTCATTCACTACATTTGTGGGTAGAAGCAGCTTTATGACCGAAAGGTTGCTAGTTTGATTCCCGAGCCAGCAGGAAAAATGTGTGGTGGAGGAGAAGTGACACCTTCCCCTCCTTCACCGTCATGGCTGAAGTGCCCTTGAGCAAGACACCGAACCCCCAACTGCTCTCCGGGCGTCCCAGTGTGTGGCAGCCCACTGCTCCGAGTGTGTGTGCTCACTGTCTACGTGTGTGTGTATGTGTGTGTGTATATGTGTGTGTATGTGTATATGTTTGTGTATGTATGTGTGTGTGTATGTGTGTGTATATGTGTGTGTGTATATGTGTGTGTATATGTGTGTGTGTGTGTGTGCTGACTTTGAATGGGTTAAATTCAGAGCCAATAATTTTCTTTGCGGGATTAATACACTACATCAAAATGTACTTTGTAGATGAAAGAAACACATTTTATCTGTACAGGTAGTGTCTGCGTGCTTCAGCTCTGTGAGAAGGGATTTAGGTTCAGGTTTACTGCCCTTATATAATAAGAGGATCACTGTAATAAATATTGGCTCACTCTTAGTCAAGTCTCTAAATATTCTATTCCTGAAACTCTTTAAACAGTTGTAAAGAGAAACAGGGGCATTAGAGAGGAGCTGGTTACACCTGTCCAGCAGGGGGCGGGGTTTACCTTCGCTTTAATGATGAATGAGTAAAACCACGCGCGCTGCTGATTGTCCTTTATGAGGACCCGTCGGTTTGTGTAAACTCCTAACACGCATACGCAGTGACGGTCGCAGGTGTACGGTGATTGTGTACCGGGGGAGTGTGATCTCACCATGGCGGAGATAAAGCGAGTTCACACCTGGGAGATTTCCGACTCGGAGCCGGAGAGTGAGTGTGGTACTGCCGCAGGGCTGGGGAGCGCACAGAGCCGGGCACATCCTCCACTTCCACATTCTGTCCCGAGCTCCAGTCCCGGGGCGAGGAGGAGAAGAACCCGGGGTGGGGGCAACCGGGAGGATAGGGGAGAGGAGAGAGGGGAGAGAGGAACAGAGGGAGGAGACAGAGAGAGACTGAAGGTGGAGAGAGAGAGACTGAAAGAGAGAGACAGAGGGAGGGGAGAGAGAGAGAGAAAAAAAGAGGAGAGAGAGAAAAAGAAGGAGGACAGAGGGAGACAGAGGGAGGACAGACAGAGAGAAAAAGAGGAGAAGAGACAGAAACAGAAGCGGAAGAAGGAAACCACTGAGAGAATTAAAAGACTCAAACCAGAGGAGTATTTAAAGACTAACACTGTCAACATCCACCCAGGTACCCTTCCTCCTCCTCCTCCTCCTCCTCCTCATCATCATCATGAACAGGATCAGACCTGAAGCACTGGCACCCAATCTTCACTTTCATTTAATATAAAACAATGTGCAGATATTATGAGCCAAGTGGTTTATGATAAGTACAACAGTTCTTAAATGAACCTCCCCTCACACCACCTGTACAGTGGGGGTCCCATTAAGATCAGCAGGCCAGAGGGGTGCCAGGTGTGTTTTATGTTTGTTGTCTCCCTGTGAAGCGTAGAGACACTACTATACCGCATCCACAGGCACTTCCTGTTAACACTCAGGTCGTGCCGGTTCTTTCTGGATTTAGTTTATATATGTGGTGAATGGTCCTTACGGCACGCCCCAGCCTACTGAAACTGGGTGACTCTACAGGGGACTGGATTTTGTTGGATTGATATCAGATTCGTACCTGTTATACTTAGTGTCAAAGTCTTGAAGTCTACTGAACCTGGGTCACCTTGACGTAATTCCCAGGTCATGGAGGTCGTATGTATGCTCATGGCTGTGTAAAAGTTCAGATATGTAAAACTGTGCCCAGGTTTTGTGTTAAAATCACCAAACATGTCCTGATTAATCATGTCATTTATTATTTATAATCATTTAGTAGAAATGAGTACTTAAGTTTTTAATATAATTAAAACCCTCAGTATCCTCCTCAGCTACCAGCAACACCAGCCAGTCGATTCAAAACCGTCTCATTTTTACCTGATTTCCATGTAACAAGAATCTAATTTACTTACAGTGTAATGATATTAAGTGCCTTTGACCAGGTGGGAGGTTCACCTAGTGATCTGTGACAAGAACTCATTTACAGTTTATATGTATGTATATATGATGTTTATTTTATATACTGATGTACTTATAACACTACTAATAATAATATTAATACTTCTATAATATACTATTATTAGTATAGCATATTGCTATATTAATAATAAAAATTCTACCACTACTACCACTAATGATTATACCAATAATAATACTAATACCAATAATACTACGACCACTACTACTACCACTCCTACTAATACTATTTCTACTATAATTTAGTATTATTAGTGTAGTATATTACTATACTGCTGCTACTAATACTACTACTACTACTACTATGTATACTATTACTACTGCTGCTACTAATAATAATATTATTACTCCTATAATATGTCATTATTAGCATAGTATATTACTAATAATAACAATACTACTGCTGCTGCTGCTACTGACACTATTACATAGTATAATTTAGTACTACTTCTAATAGTATTAATACTACTACTACTACTAATAATGATATTAATACTACTACTTCTAATATTAATACTACTACTTCTAATATTAATATTAATACTACTGCTACTACTTATAATAATAGTACTACTACTGATAATAATGTTAATACTACTACTAATAATAATACTACTGATGATAATATTAATACTACTACTAATAATAATGTTGATCAAGATATTACTACTACTACTGATAATAATGTTAATACTACAACTACTACAAATATTATTACTACAACTAATAAAACTAAACTAAACTAAGAAATACCACTGATAATAATAATAAGTATACTACTGCTGCCATTATATGTAATAATAACAACGATAAGATATTAATACTACTGCTACTGATGATAATAATATGAATACTACTACTTCTAACAATAATATTATTACTTCTACTAATAATAATGATAAAGATATTAATACTACTGCTACTGATAATAATATTAATACTATTAGTAATCTTAGAATATACCCTAACCCTAATACTACTACTACTACTACTACTACTACTTATATTACTACTAATAATAATAATAATACTGATACTACTACTACTACTACTAATAATAATATTAATACTTTTACTACTAATAATAATTTTAATAATATTACTACCACTAATAATAATAATAATAATTTAAATATTACTACTACTACTACTTCTAATAATAATATTAATACTTCTACTACTAATAATAATTTTAATAATATTACTACTACTACTACTACTAATAATAATAATAATAATTTTAATAATATTACTACTGCTAATAATAATAATTTTAATGTGTGTAATATTTAATAACATTTTTAATAAAATGTGTTTGTGTGCATATGAGTATGTGTGTATATATGTGTGTTTGTATGTGTGCGTCTGTATGTGCGTGTGTGTCTGTGTGTGCGTATGAGTATGTGTGTGTATTTGTATGTGTGCGTGTGTGTGTATATGTGAGTCTGTGTGTATATAAGCGAGTACATGTGTGTGTGTGTGTGTGTAGTGTTGTTGCAGGACTCGGAGTGTGATGTGTTGTTGAGTAAACTGGTTGAATTGAAGTGGAAGAACCGAATACAGGAGCATGATCTCACACACTCCATCAGCTGGAGCAGAACACTACCTGATGTACGGAAATACCCCCTCTGTCTGCCTGTCTGTACTTCTATCTATCTGGTCTTCTGTCTGTTCATTTGTCTGTCCATCAATCAGTTTGTTATTCCGTCCATCTTACAGCCTGTCAGTCTGCCCTTCTGTCTGTCCACTGTTCTGTCTATTCATCATTTTGTCCATGTGTCTGTTGGTCTCTCTCTCTGTCTGTCTCTCTCTGTTGGTATATCTCTCTGTCTCTCTTTGTCTTTTTCTCTCTGTCTCTCTCTGTTTGTTGAAGACCAAACCCTGATCCTAAAACAATGATAAAACACCACTCCATCACTTTTAGATTAGATTATTTTTACAGGATGTTCTCACTACTACAGAGTACTACCGTGTGTGTGTGTGTGTGTGTGTGTGTGTGTGTAGGCTGATGGTAAAGACACTAGTGAAGTTGAGGAAGAGCAGATGCTGATGGTGGTTAATCAGATGGAGTTCATGGACATGATGTCTTCCATCAGACAGGTATCACCTCCACGGCCCTTTAATCAGGGGCTGTGTTTTATTTCAGACATTACCACATTTCCTTGTTCACTTCCCTGCACACGAATGCTGTTCTATCATTACTGTAACATCGTTATCCTGCTTTCACACCAGCAAGCAATAAATAACTCGTCTCCACCTCATCTGGGCGTGTAGGTCACACCTGGTGGTACTTATGGGCATGGTCTGTCCATGGCTCTCTACTGGCTCTGCTCTCAGTTAAAAAACTGATGAGTGATAAAATTCAGTTTTATTTCTATAGCACTTTTTACAATCGACTTTGTCACAAAGCAGCTTTACATAGTAAAATTAAATTAGAGAGGAATCTAAAAATTTCTTTACAACCCTCTACACATCCATAATGAGAAGCCTGCGGGAAACTGGAAGGAAAAACTCCCTCAGCTGACACGAGGAAGAAACCTTGAGAGGAACCATGCTCAGGAGGGAAACCCATCCTCATTTGATAGCAT
>JBCNYG010000019.1:5039483-5051585 GCA_039654305.1 Porochilus rendahli
GGAGATCTTGAGTATCTCCTCCCATCTGCATGCATGCTCGAGCCAAACACACACACATACACACACACACACACACACACACACACACACACACACACACACACACGTATAGAACAGGATTCACAACAATCATTGTTCATTTACTTCCCCACATTCTGCGTGTGGGTGGAGGTGAGACTGCCATCTTCCACCTGTGTGAATCATGTTCCTATGACACCCTGGCTACACCCGATTGAACTTACGAGACGTCTAAACACAAGACAACAATTAGATCACTTTACAACATACCAGCATGCTCATGTTAATGGAACACCTGCAAATATCATTACCTTATATGGATATCCTAACAAGCCGCCCAAATTCTTTTTTCCTAATCGAATTGTTTATTATACCAGCATGCTGTTATATTCTCCGTTCTGATTGGTTGATTCATTTTCGAAAGGAGCAGTTTCGATCTTAGAAATCACATGATCTCAGGGTACCAGCAGGAAGAAATTGCTTTCACCAAAATGTTTCCAATTAAATAAGAATTATATAGTTAGTCTTCTGAGTTGGCATTACTCCTTCTTAGTCATCCTATGAATTTTGCAACGATGCGCCCATTCATAAGAAAAGGTATTTAAGGTGGCAATTGCAAGTTGTGCTTCTCTTTGACTCTCCTCTGAAGAGTGACAGCTCAGGATCCTCAAAGCATCTCTAAATAGATCTGAAAACAAAGAATGTTCAGTATCATGGATTAGGGGAAGGCTACAAAAGCTGTCTCAGAGGTTTAAATTGTCAGTTTCAACTGTAAGGAATGTAATCAAGAAATAGAAGGCCAAAGGCACAGTTGCTTTTAATCCAGGTCTGGCAGGCCAAGAAAAATACAAGAGCGGCATATGCGGATGTTTGTGAGAACGGTTACAGACAACCCACATATCACCTCCAAAGACCTGCAAGAACATCTTGCTGCAGATGGTGTATCTGTACATCGTTCTACAATTCAGCGCAATTTGCACAAAAAAAAACATCTGTATGGCAGGGTGATAAGAAAGAAGCCCTTTCTGCACTCACGTCACAAACAGAGTCACTTGTTGTATGCTAAAGCTCATCTAGACAAGCCAGATTCTTTTTGGAACAAAGAGCTTTGGACTGGTGAGACAAATATGTAGTTCTTAGGTCATAACAAAAAGCGCTTTGCATGGCGGAAGAACAAGAACACCGTATTCCAAGAACAATACCTGCTACCTAATGTCAAATCTGGTGGAGGTTCCATCATGCTGTGGGGTGTGTGGATAGTTCAGGGACTGAGGCCTTGGTTAAAGTTGAGGGTTGGATGAATTCAACCCAATATCAACAAATTCTTCCGGATAATGTTCAAGCATCAGTCACATTCGGAACATGACTGACCAGTCATCAGTCAGTCAACATCTTTTGCTTGATCCGGGGTCGGGTTCGGGGGCAGCAGCCTAGCAGCAGGTCCAGACGTCCCTCTTCCCAGCCACTTCCTCCAGTTATTCCAGAGTCATTACGATGAAACTTAATTTATCATCCTTCCACTAGGTGGCGACAGCTAGTCATTCATGACTAGAGGAAAGTTTGCAAGCTAGCTGGTCGCTGTCATATGTTCAAAAAGGAAAGTAGCTGAAGGAAAAAAGGACAAATGCCTAAGCAAATAATTTTCACCATACAGATTTCATGGTTGCCCTTTTTAAATCGATGACCTAGAAATTTAGCGATACGGTGAAAAAGGTTGACACCCTGCTCTCACAGTCATCGACAAAACGTCTTGTCTCAGCAACCTATTAACCGATTTTAATCAACTTTGACTTCAAATAACACTCTGATGGTAGTGAATACGTGCAAGCAGCAGTTTTGGAAAGCAATTTCCTAAATATAAACATTCCCATTTTTGCCTGGACAGAAGTCATGTCACAAAGATGAGACTTAATTTCACTTTCAATACTATATTCATTAAAAAAAAATGAATCAAATGGCCTTGTTTATAACTAAATATATAATATTGTAGTAAATATAACATCATATTGAAAAATTAAAAGCATCACTTACGGTCAGTAGAGCCAGACTCCCAGGTGCTTATCACAATGAATAATTATCATAATAAAAGAATCAGACACCTTCAAGACGTTCAAGTTGCATATAAGGTGCTACTAATAATTCTTAAGGTCCAAGACATTTGTAATCCATTTTAATATCCAAGTAAGCTATTTTAGAGGGCAGATAGTTCATCAAATGGTCAGAAAACAGCGTGTTATTAACCATATGGCGAGAAATTTGAGGCACCTTTAGGTTTGAAACATAACAGGAAGCAATAATCTGTTGATATTTGCATCTGGTAATGTTACCACCCATCTTACATAGCTCATACTGGAGGTGACTTTAAACCATGATGTTTCACTTTCATACATGACTGGCTCTTTGGTAAACTCTGGGTCAGCAATTTTTTAGATGGTCAGTAACACATTGGCGGCTAAGCGATATGATATTGAGTTAATAATTCATCTCAAATATAATTACTTTCTCCATGTTGCTGCTAATATCAGTTTCCACGTGTTCTGGCCTTGGGAAGCACGTCATGGTGTTCTAGCTGTGTCTTGTACAGGACCTGTTCGGCGTGTGGTGACCATGGCAAGAAATATGATGTACAGTTCATGCTGATGCAGACATTGCTAGCTATGAGTCCAAATGAACTAATTGCTGTAAAAAATTTCAATGAAAGTATAGTTTACTGTTGGTTTCACAAAACAATCTGTATACTTGTAGGATTAATGTAAGGCATAATTGATGAAAATTGGTTAATAGGTTGGTGATCCTGACATGCTGCCAGTTATCAGAGAATCTGTTGGTAGTGCCAAGGATATCCCTCCAGGGATAAGCCTAATGATATCACACGAATACCCTAAAAATTGCTGTGGATGGTCTCTCTTGGCCTGTATAATAATCTCACCACGACTGTATTACATCTTATGCAATAATAATCTATATGTGTGATATTAACCTGGAGAACACAAGCTCAAGTCCAGTTTGATGCATACAGTCATGTGCAGCCGGGGGTCCATGAGAGTGAACTGGCCAACACATCAACCCCTTGTCACTCAAAGTGTTCACCAACCAATCATGGGCATCCGTGCTTGCATATGGCATTCAGTGGTTGGTGGGGTTCACATGACAGGGAGGGAATTGGCTGCGATTAAATGAGGGAAAAGAGAGAAAGGGACAATGTCTATTGTTTCTATAATGGAATTATTATAACAATTTAAATTTAACGGCAAGCAAAGACTCAAACCTACCTTGGACCAAAAACCGGCTGTGCCATGTGTGGGAGCACTAACAAGTAACAAGTAACGAAACAGTTGCAGACTACGATGTACGTTTGCTCTGGCAAGTAGCTTATTTAATTAAACCTGACACACATCACGTGATATAAAATATAAAAGCCCAGAGTGCTGTACATGATTCCATCCTAAAATCTACCACCCACTTTAAAATCAGAGCTGCACAGAGGTTAAAAGGGCTCACTAAAATGCTTTTAATCGAAAGAATGACAAAACACAGAGACAAAAATACAAAAGGGGAGAGCAGACAGGTTAAAAATGGAACGACGGATTAGGAAGCAGGTTAAAAGGAGACGTGTAGTCTGTGGTGTCCAGTGCAAAAATGTGCAATTCAAGTTCTTCTTGGGATGAGAACCAGGTTTACTGTCAGGGTCGACAAAGGTCCAAAGGTGAGGAGCTACCAGCTAGGCCTCATCTTCCAGAAAGAGAGAGAAAAGTCTGTGGTTAGGAGACGATCCGGTAGCGTTCAGAGTCCAGGCATGACGTAGGCGATGTTATCCAGAGTATTCGACTGAAACAGATGATAGAAAAGTCCGATAAATCAAATCCTTCATGATGATTACATGTATTTGTGGTCTGTATGTTTGTGTGTGGACATTTTCATGGCATTTCCAGTCAGAGAAGACTCTGTTCGATTTAGGAGATGATCCCAATCAAATTCATGATACAGGAATTTTTGAAAGGATTCTTTAAAATTGTGAGATAGAAGGTTTTTAGACGTATTGTACTACAGTAGATCCAGAAAGAATACTTTGTTAGGTTTTGGGCTCGACGGTGATGTTCCTCTGTGGAGTTTGCATGTTATCACTTTGCATGTGTGGAGTTCCTCCGGGTACTCCAGTTTCCTCCCACAGTCCAAGGACATGCACATGAGTCACCTGAGGCACATGAGGCTAACTGACTGTAAGTGAGTGTGAATGGGTGTGTGTGGCCCTCTGATGGTTCGTTCAGGGTCTACCCCCCTTTAACCCATTGTTGGCTGTGAGAGGCAGCAGTCTCTGCGAGCCTAGTAGGAGTAAGCGGTCTACTGTAGTCATGTGTCTGGAATGTGTTTTAGGACAGTAGGAAGGTGCAGTTACCAATACACGAGCAGGGCAGCCGTTAAGTTCTGGCACCTGAGCAGTGAGACAAGCCAGCGGGCCAAGAGCACACAGTACAGAGTCCAACAATACCGAGAGAGAGCCTGATACCGTCACCATGCCCTAAACACACACACACACACACACACACACACACACACAAACACAGTAAACAGTCTGGTACAGCCGAGTGTCTCACATAGACCTCTGTCTATTCTATAAATGTACTATATTCTTACCTCAGTCTCCTGAAGCCTCCGACCAATCAGGGACAGCGACTCGCCCAGCAGCTGCAGGTGTGCAGCAGCATCGATCGGGTCCACCTCAGGATCTCGGAGTGGGGAAGGCGAGGGTTCCGCTATAGGTGAAGGAGAAGGTCCGTTCTGTGGCAGAGTCAGGGCTGGCTCCGGCCTCTTCGGGACCGCTGCTACCGTCTGTGTTGGTGTTGGGGTCGGAGAAACCACACCCGGGAACTGAGCAACACCTGAAAGGGGGCAGAGATAATGGCTGCTAAGAACCTAACAGGAATTGGTTAAAGATTAATCCAAAGATTAGTCATAACATTTGAAGATGTAACTGGTTTATTTGTGTGTGTGTGTGTGTGTGTGTGTGTGTGTGTCTTTTTTTGCTTTTCCTTAAAGCAAAAAGTTGTTAATTCGCCTTCATGAGATGTGAAGCAAGCTGAAAGAAGCTGGGAAAACTGTCGCCAAGGCAGGAAAAAAACAACAACAAGAAAATAAAAATAAAAAACTACACAGCACCCCCTGCTGGGCCTGCTGTAATACTACACTTCCAAAAAATTATCCTCTAAAAAATCCTTAAAAATTCAAAACTTGATCCGGATCATCTGCAGAACTGAATCGAACGTTACTAATTAAACTTTTTTGGCTCAGTGCATGGAGAAAAAAAACCTGTATGTATATGTTTGGTGACTGTGTTCGAGAGATGTGTTTCTGAAAGCAGTGGTGGTCCACGAACCTTTAGTTTTGCTGGTGTCTTTGGCAGGTTTGGGCTGGCTGTGTTTACTGTGTCGGCTTGTAGTGGACTCGTACTTCATCTGCTTGTGCTGGAGATACTCCGCCCTCTCCCTCCACACCTGAGAGACCAGGAATAGCTCAGTAACGCATATTTTGCAGCATTAATACAAACCAATTCACTCTAATACCATCAGAACAACAATAATAACAACAACAACAAAAAAATACTGGATGTGGATATTCAAACACCAGTTCCATTTAGACACTGACCTGTTTGTCTCCCTCTGGTAGCTGCTTCCATGCATCTGCCAGCTTCTTACTCAAATCTCCAAAATCTGTCAAATAATTAAATAATTAACTGATCTGGCGATCAAAAAACTTGTACTAGTCATGGATTCTAATTACACACACTTTTTTGAGGGCAAATTCAGCAAATGTCTCCTCACGGTCTACTAGCTGTCCATTCTCAAATAAATAGGCTTGGGGTGAGCCAGACAACACTATTCCAGCCAATCAGCAACAAGATGAATTTGTGCTTGTGGACAACACAAACACATACTGTTGCTGATTAGCATTGATTTACAGGCTTGTAAACATACAATGACATAATGCACCTGTGATCATTTAAAGAACTAACCGAGACCTGGCTGCTCCTCCAGGATGCTCAACCTGTACTCTTTCGAAAAGATCTGATACGCTGTGAGGACCTTCTTCTTCACCTGCAATACAGAAAGCAAAACACACAGGGGAAGGTGAGTGTGAATGAAACGACATGGAATTACACTTAATATCTTCCATCACTGACTTTCTCAGCCTTTAATCTGGCCTTCTCTTCTTTCTTCCTTTTTTTGTCACTGTGCGATCCGGACCGTCCTCCTGCGTACAACCCACCGTCCGAGCCGCCGTTAGCTACAGAATTATCGATTAAGAGATTAAAGACAAGCAAGACAAGAACAGAAAAAAAGAACAGAATTAGCAGGTGTGTATTTTTCTTCATACATTTGCTGCTGTGACGCCGCTCCTTGTCCTTGTCCTTCTTCTTCTTGCTTTTCTTGCTCTTTTTGTTCTTCTTTTTGTACTGGTTGAAAGAATCGTCAATGACCAGATGACCCCCATCCTCATCCTCTGCGGAGGAAGAGCTGTCGTCATCCATCAGCTCGTACGATCCCCCATAATGCCCTGCAGAGTAAGATGAAAAATGAGCTATGTGGCCCCGGGCCAAGTATCGCGTCCCTATTATGAGACCACCACCAACCAAGGTGGCGATTTCTCCACAAAATCATCTGTACCTGCAAGCTGGACAAAATTTCCTAACGCAGGAATACAGCAAGGATTGCTTTTCTGTTTATTAAAGAATGACAGCATAATTTCAAAACCCTTTACACAGCTCATTGGAATACTTGATTCTGATTGGTCAATTATGGTACTCAGTGCTTCGGGTTTTATTTTTTTTTTTCTATCCAGCTGTTGAGAAGAGTCATCACTCACTCATTTTTCAAACTGCTTAATCCTATTAGGGTCACACCCTGCCAGACCAGGGCCAACATAGACACACACATCAGATCCCACATACACCTCTAGGAGCAATTTGGAACAGCCAACTAGCCTTATGTGCATGTATTTGGACTGTAGGAGGAAACCGGACTACCTAGAGGAACCCACCCAAGCAACATGCAAACTCCACACAGAAACACTCGAGCTAGGGACTCAGCTGTGGGGCAAACGTGCTGACGACTACACCACCGTGCTGCCCAATAAGTCTCATACCACTGTTACTGATGGCGTCAGTAAAGGATGCAATAAAATCTTTATTAAGCCAATAACCTTTTACATCAATAAAATAATTTTTATATATATAAATATATATTTAATAATTAGCCACATAAGAAGTGAAATTAGTCGGCTTTGAGTTGGTGTCTATTTAGATCCCCAACTTAGTTTCTTAAAGCAACTGTAAACAGTCATCCCCCCCCCATACGCCTCGTCCTCGGCTCTCCTGCACAGAAAAATGCAGGCAGCTACAGAATTTTGGCCCAGCAGCTTCAACACCCCTGATACTTCCATAAACATTACTTAACCATGCCCACAGGGAAAACAACAAGGCTGCTGTTATTGCTTGTGGCTAGTCTACATCTCAAGACACTCTCTAATGTAGTGTTTTCCAGCCTTTTTTGAGCCACGGAACATTTTTCACATTGAATAAATCGTGCGGCACAAAACAAACCAAAAATGTTACAGAACGACACTCTGTAGATTAATACAGTATGTGTGTAATCACAATATAGATTAAACTCCCTCAGAGTGAAACCTCTGCATGTTCAGATCAACACACGAAGCTCTTCCTCAGCGAGCACAGTGTACAGTGGATATGCAGGCAGGTGGTATTAACGTCTCTGCCACAGTGTGGAACTTTTTAGATTTAGCTTTAAGTTCAGCAGCTACATCGCTTTGACGGCTCGCTCTCCATTTCTATGTGTTTTCACGCAGGAGAACAAAATATTCCATCGGTTTGTTTAGAAGTAATGGGTGCTTCGTTTGGAGATGCCGTTTAAGCTTGCTCGGCACCGTGGCACTGTTGGACTTCTCGCCACACAACGGAGCGGGTGTCGTCACATCCCCGGTGGAACTAAAGACGAACAAGGACAGCTTTCCCTGTATCGCCTCGAGCTCACTGTCTTTCCTTTCTTTTGACCATCAACTCATATTAGGGACCTCTTCTGAGTCAGAATTTTAGATTTTACTTTTTAAAAATCTGCATGCATCACTACGGAGCCTCTAAAGGGACATGGGAGGGAAAAAATTACATGGAAAGTTTCTAGTACGCATGAGAAACCTCAGGTAACTGGTGCGCATGAAATTGTTTCTCGAGTGAGCATGAAATGAAGTCTGACTGGCTCTCTAGAGCAGGTTTCAGCTAAACACTGCAACCCAATAAGCTTTTTGGAGCCTGGCAGACTCGCAGACACGAAGTGATATCTTCCAGATTTTGATGAAGAGCTTTAAGAAAGTTCTGTGGTTAGTTATCAGTTGCGACAGTTAAATCACCTGGTTCTGTGAAAGCGCACAGTTCTTGGGTGTACAGATTTACAAAAATGCACCATGCAAATCCTGAAAGTCTGTTTCTCAGAACGAAGACTGCACCTGTGTTTGTGGTCAGTTGATGAAAACTCAGTATCACTTACTGCTTCTTTTACAGCTGTTTACTCCCACAACTCTCTACCCTAAATTCACCTTTCACCTATTCCTCACCTTCCAGCTCCACTTCCTCTCCGACAATCGGCAGCGCCTCTCTCATTACATGCACTTTCTTCTTGGCTGGTTTGGGCATGGGTACGCTCTCTCTCCTGCGATCTTTAGCCGAGGGAAGCTGGGGGTACGACGGTTTCTTGGGAAGAGTAGGACAAGGCTCTGAGCCTACAGCGGTCGGAGAGGTGATGGCCTGGAGTAGACCCATAGCAGTCATGCCATCGTGAGGGGAACTGGAGGGGGCCGAAGCTGAGAGGGATCCAGCGTGGCTGTCGGATGGCCTTTTTTTCTTTTTGTGGTGATCTGGTGAAAGGACGGTACACATTAACTACTTTTTGTATGCAAGCATTTTCAGTTTTCTTAATATATCACAGCGCAAATTGTACTTGTTTACAAGTAATTAGGGGTCCAAGCAGAAAAAGCTGTTGGAAAAATATTGCCATATTTTGCCAGAATTCACTTACCTTTGTAATGATAATCATCATGATGCTTCTTTTTCTTCTTGTGAAACTCACCACTCACCACAAACCCATCTGACTCCTTTTTTTTTTTTTTTTTAGAAAAACAAAAACAAACCTCAGTGTAGTATTGAAAATCGCCCACTCACTCACCCACCCCCCGCCCACTGAAAGTTGTACGAACAGTACACAGTAAACACATTTTGGTCGTCGCACCTTGGGACGCTTCTTTGAAGACTTGCGGACCTCGGCATCGATGATCTCCTCTTCTCGCAGGAGGTCCTTGTAAGATCTCCTCTTCTCTCTCTGACTGCGGCCTGCCACCAGGCTCACCTCACTCTCCATCTGACAAAAAAGACGTACGCAAAAAACATGCAGTGTTTTTGTTGTGTCTGTTCATTTCATCGAGACAATATTTTTTATAGGTGCATTCGTGGTATGAATTGATCATGCACAGCAGAGTTGTGCTGAAGACGGTCAATCTAGCTAAATATCCAGTTCCTAAGAGGTTTGTTTCAATTGATGAACAGGTAGATAGAGATTAAGAATATGTATATAGTCCATGTTACCATCCTCAGTCCCGGAGCACACCCTTTTTAATAGATTTTTTATGTTTCCCCTGTTTTAAGACACTCAAAAGAAGTCAGGAAGTGTTGTTACTTAGTTTATTAAATGGATCAGGTGTGTGAGAGCCGGTCAAGGTCGTGTAACTTGAAGGAAAATTTGGGAAATCAGCTTTTGTAGTGCCAAATAACTACTTACTACAACCCACAATCATGAAATATATCCCATGTTGTCTGTTATGAATGGAAATCTGGTTAATGGATCTGGTTCAGTGATGTGTGCATATATTTGGTTCCTAGTGATGTCACTGATCAAGCTGCACCAAGAAACACATCATTTATTCTTAAATCTCAGCGCTCACCGTGATCTTATTTACTTTCTCATTTCCATCATCATACTCGTCTTGTCTGAAAACACTTCCGATGCGACTTAATTGAAATCCGAGAGGCGGGTCCGGGGGTCATCGGCTGGATATAAACAACATTTTCCCGCCTGTGTTTGAAAACAATTTTGCCACTTGGCTAACACACACACACACACACACTTCTCTTTAATGTTTGCCGGATAGCTTTAGCTCTTTCTCTCTTAGCTTACTTGGCTCACGCAAACGCCCTCGGACTTGATAAATAGGGCACTACATAGCACACGAAAAACATCCAGACAAACCCTAAGTAGGGCGCTTATCTAGGGAGTACAGAGCTATTCGACACACAGCCTCGGTAAACTGAGCTAAACGAAGCATTAGCAAATAACTATTTAGTCAGCGAGTCGGGTACTTTTGTTTAATATTCATTATTTTGATACCATTATTAATTACCGAGTATTTTAGTGGAAAATGACACTTTCATTCAATAAATTGGAGGAATTACCATTAACTAGCATTCATAAACTTCAGGCTATCCTCACCGCCATCTTGAACACCGATATTGTTCTCACTCTACTGACCAGCTGAACGGAAGTATGCATTAAAAGTGCAACAGTGCCCCCAGTGGTTTGGGTAAACGATAAATGCACACTGCCCAATTAAAAAAAAGTCGAATACTCTAATATTTTCTATTTTTTTCTATATTTCGACTTGGGCACTGTTGCTCCAGTTGGTCAGGTCGAGGCTCAGCAACCTTAAAGTGGCAATAAAACATCAGCTGATGAGCTGAATGTACTAAATGAGTAGGTTGTCACATCGATGGACTTTTTCTTCCCTGATGGACTGGATATAAAATGGGAACTCAAATGGAGGAAGAGTGGTTCAGGGAGCACAAGGGTTCGTTTCCACATATGTATTGGCACCCCAGAGTTCTGACCTTAACCCTACTGAATGTTTTGGGATTTGTTGGAGAAGACTTAATGATATGGTTCAGTTTTTCTCCTCATCAATTCAAGACGTTGGTGAGAAATGAACCTGACACTGGATGGAAATAAATGCTACGTTGCTTACGTTTGTTGAAACACTGGCATGACGATTACATGCTGTAAGCAAGGTTACAACAACAACATAATAATAGTGTATTTACTGACTATTTCTCACTCATTTGCAGAACCGCTCAATCCGTATGCAGGCTGGATCCTATATCAGCCGACACTGGAGAAGGTGGTGTACACCCAGACCAACACACACAACCATTCATACTCACATCCACATCTAGGTGCAATTTGGAACAGCCAAATAGCTTTCAGTGAATGTCTTTGGACTGTGGGAGGAAACCGGAGTACCCAAAGGAAACACAAGCACAGAAACGCGGTCGTTGCTATATTTCTATATATGCTCCGTGTTCTCATTAGTTTCATACCGGTATATCTAGTGGATGATTTTTTGTTAAGAGCAGTTAAACATACACACAAACCCTGATGATAATGTGATGTAATGTATTGTGATTGATCTGCCTTGTGATTAAAACTCCACATGATCCAGCAGGGTAATGATTAAAATATGCTTAGTGAAGAACCATGACTCAGCAAAGCCATGTGAAACACACTACACACTACACCAAGCTAAACATGAGAAAGCATTCCGTTCCTATGTCTGATAAGGCAATCCCTGGGATAACACATGCATGTTGACAATAACACACTGATCGCGATTTTCTATTATATTAACAGATGACACATTCTGTTAAGGTGTGGTTTAGTGTTTATTTTTTATGTACATTTCAGTGCTTGAAATATTTACAACTATTTAACATTTCTGTCATTGCAAAACACACACACACTCACACACACACACACACACACACACACACATACACACACACACACACACAAACACATTTGCTACATTCAGTACAGGTCTTCAACTATGTTAAGTGTACGTATAAATCGTCATTTAGACATGTGATTGCTACAAAAAATACAAATATTTATACAGCCTTATGAAACATGACCTGTTATAACTGAATGAAAAGTGCATATTGGAAGTGTACAGAAATATTTCCTGATACAGGAGTGT
>JBCNYG010000019.1:5051685-5068170 GCA_039654305.1 Porochilus rendahli
GTGGGTGGGAGGGCGAGAGAGAGAGAGAGAGAGAGAGAGAGAGAGAGAGAGAGAGAGAGAGAAAAAGAGAGAGAGAGAAAGAGAGAGATCGAGGGAGAGAGAGATCGAGGGAGAGAGAGATCGAGGGAGAGAGAGAGAGAGAGCAAGAGAGAGAGAGAGCAAGAGAGAGAGAGAGCAAGAGAGAGAGAGAGCAAGAGAGAGACCAAATCCTAAATCTGATCATCGCCAGAACCCACCAATGCCTCACTGTATATCCACTGAGACTGAAGAGTCCAGTCAGCTGTCTCATCTTGTGCACACTCATGCTGACATACATGCACACACACACACACACACACACACACACACAGGGTTAGTATGTTAGTGCATCACTGAAAACCTGTTGGTGGAGAATCCATTTGAGAGCTTTAGCATACCGGTCATACATGACCTACGCAAGTAAACCAGAACAAAAAACTGTTTCTTCCATTAAAGAAATCAGCAGCATCTTCCAGATTACATCACTGTAAATGGATCTGTGAGCTTGGTTGGTACACACACACACACACACACACACACCCTCGGGTGAACATAACAGACGTCGGTGTTCTAAAACGCCTTTTTTGGAGAAATATCTGTAGGTATTGAGCACTTCTTGCATCATCTACGGAACGTCTCTTATGAAATGATCACAGGACTGTCAGAAAGACTTTCTTTTTTCTCTTCCTCTATTTAACATGGTATTACATGCACTCCAGCTTGAAACAGTCATTTCCACTTCATTGACATGTGTTCGAGAAAGCCATCATTCCAGGAAGTACGATTAGCGAATTATGAACATAATACTGAATTGGTTAAAAATACAGTGATTTATACTGACCCCTGCTGTGACCTGGAGCCGAGTGTCCAGCGCTTCAGCTAGCCCCTCTACTGCACCAGGGTCCTCGTATCTAACACTTCACACACACACACACACACACACACACACACACACACACACACACACACACGAAAATTCAGATGCAAGTACATACAGGAACAAGCTGTGGATGTATCAATAAATCTGATGTTTGGTATTTAATAGTGGCAAGGGGCAGCACGGTGGCAAACACGTCCGCCTTACAACAAGAAAGTCTCGGGTTCGGTTCCTGGGCTGGGGTGTTTCTGTGTGGAGTTTGCATTTTCTCACTTTGCTTGTGTGGGTTTCCTCTGCATTCTCTGTTTTTTTCCCACAGTCCAAAGACATGCACATGAGGCTTATAGGCTTTTCCAGATTGCCCCTAGGTGTGACTTTGGTTGTGAATACTGGTGTGTTTTGGGCCTTTACTGGTCTGGCAAGTTCAGGGTGTACCTCTCTTTTGCCCAGTGTTGGCTGAGACAGGCACCAGACTCCCCAGTAGTGGCCCTAGTAGGATTAAGCAGTTTGTGGTGAAGGAAAGGAAACAAGGTTGTGAAACACTGCTGTTCCTCTATAGTCCTGCCGGTGGCGCACTCTAAATTATTCACACTTGGCAGGCAGTGCAGTATCCCATCCCGTGTGGTAGAAATTACTAAATACTTTCCTAAGAAAACGTATAATCAAATGTCAATTAAATCTGGAAATAAAGTCAATCATGTTTCATACACTAGTCACACTATTTTCTTACCATCAGTCTTGCTGTACATAATAAAACCAACGTCTCACGCTTGCATCCTTCAGCCTTCACAGTGGATTTTTCGGCCAGGGCAGGTTTTGCTAAACCACTTACTCCAAATTATTTAAGGTGTTATTGATCAGTCTAACTGCTGTAAAGGTATAAATACAGTGGTGAGCCTCATTCGTGACGCTGCTCCATGGCACTCTGGCGCACTTGGCCCCTCATTCGGGACGGTCTTCTCTTTACATCCACCTTTAATGAATGAGCTTCCTTTTCACACATTTAATACACATGCCGTCACTCAAGTAACAAAATACAAGCATGTCAGTAAAGGAATAGAAAGATAGTGGAGCTGAAGATCAGACCACTTTTCTTGCCACTGTGCACTCTGTGCCACTGATCCCATTGACAGTGGCAGCAAAGTGACCTCCACCTCCCCATAAGGTTTTCTATTTCCATATCCATGAAATTTCTTCCCCCCATTCGTTTCTTGCCTGCAGCCATTATTTACCACAAGTACCCAACAGTAGCATGCCAGGCTCATTTTTATGCATGTGTGGGCGTGTACAGGGCGGAACATGAAGCAGATTCAGGTGCGCACACTTGTAGGCACTCTGATTGATACAGACAAGTTTTTCTTTACAGGTTTGCGTACGCAGGGTTTTATAAACGGAATATATTTTGGTGCTTGCAAATTTTGGTTTAGGGCGCAAGTACACTTTTAGTTGGGACGCTAAACACAGTTTTATAAAGTAAACTTCTTGAGGCTAAGGCATCACAACACGACACTTTATGGTGTCACCAACTATTCATAATTCGACTCAGTGTTAGAGGACTCATCTTTATCTCAACATGAGAGAACAGAACTGTACTGCTAGGTTGGGACTGATAGCTGGGTGACCATGATTGAGCACTTACCTCTTTCTCTGTTCAGCCAGTGAACTTCCTCTTGTCTGAGCGAACATATCAAATTCATCATCGTCTCCTGCAGCTAGGACAGAAAGAGAGAATATAAGAGGGGGTAATGACGTAATACTGAAACAGAAGAGCAAACACTGAATGAATGTACAGACCTGCACTCATTATTGGATTAGACGTAGGCTGAGTCGCAGGCTGACTGACAGGTGGAAGTGATGTCTGACTGATTGGTGCTGAAACCGGACTAAGGTCTATAAGGTTCCCTCCTTCCTGCTTCAATGACGTATAGAACATCACAATTAATAATTGGTAAACATGCTGCATTAATTACTGTATAAGCTGTTTTTGAACGTATTTGAAATCTGTGCTGTAGAGTTACTTGTGCTGTGGGTGTTTTGGGGGCGGAGCCTAATCTTGCAAACCTAGAAAAAAAAGAGACAAAACTGTGAAAATTTTTGTAGTGTTCTTTGTAGGCAAGACTTTATTTAAGATTAAGGCTTTGTGTCAAAGCTCTAATATCAAAAACCTTCTGATATCTGAATTTAAGATGCAAACAAATATTCAGCTTCCTTCAGTGCTCTTTCAGAAGCTCCGCCCCAAAAATTCATAGTTGTGCACTGCCAAGGCAACAAAACAAGCAAACAGACACCCCATCCTCCTACTATCCATTGCATTGGTGTTCCTGCTGACTAGCTGGAATAGTATTGCGTGGATCACTCTTGGCCACTCGGTTGGTTTTCTAGTTACGGAGCCAGGGCTGTGTGTAAAAACACCCGATTTTTGTGAGTGTGCATAAACTAAACCAACAGCTAGCTGAAAATCAGGATATATTGGCAGAACATGACAGACGGTGCAATGGTTTCGATTCGATGACTGCACTTTTAGTAATGGAAATTATCTTGAGCTAACTGAGACTAACACAAAGTTCACCTTTTGTATTTTAATCGATACAAGCTGCTGGTGTGTCTTTAATTCTCCTGTGGGTTGTGGAAGAGTGCAAATTTGACAGTAGTACCTCTCGTAACGTATGAACGTGTTGTTGAGGTCATCGTTGATAACAAGCAATTCTCCAATCAGCTCTTCCTCACTCACACTGGGGATCAGCTCCACTACTCGCATTTGCATGTTCTTACACACTGAGTACAACTGCTACTCACACACAGAGAGAAAAAGAGAAAAGTGGGAGGAGCTACCAGGTTCACGTCTGTTATATAATTAGATGATAGATTATCGCAGGCTCTGACAGAAGAAAATGACTTCCAGGATGACAAGTTATTTGGGGGGTCAATGAAGTCACAAAACAGTCATAAGTTAATGTGCGAAGAGACTAAGAGATCAAGAGTGTGAAGGGGTATGGAATGACCGGATGAGGGAGTGAGTGTGGGGGTAAAATAATGACTGAGTGACATGGAGCATGCTGGGTGTGTGTCGGGGGTGTGTGTCGAGTGTGAATAAATAATGGAGTGAGTGCATAAGGATTTGAACTCAAATTTCCTAAGATGATCTGAGCTTTATACCTGCAGCAGCTCGGTGTCTGATGAGGAGCTCTCTCCTGGTTTGAGCTGGTTCATCATCTCTGTCATTACTGTCAGGTTTCCCTTCACCAGGTCCAACTCTGCTCTTAGTTTTTGTTTCTGACACACACACACACACACAGCGACAGACACACACGGCGACAGACACACACAGCGACAGACACACACACAGCGACATATACACACAGCAATAGACAAACAGCGACAGACACACACAGCAACAGACACACACACAGCGAGACAGACAGGCACAGTCAGACACACAGACAGACACACACAGACAGAGAGAGACAGACAGGCACACCCTCACTCAGTTCACTACATCCCAGAAGGTTAAAATCATTCACAGTAAGGTGCAGACCAACAGGAGGACACTGTTGCGTAGTTGTACCTGTTCGGGTGTAATAGGGGCAGGCGCCCCGTTTGTCTGAGGGATATGTGAAGCAGGTGCGCTTGCCACATTGGGTGTGTCCGTTGTGGGTTCCGCAGCAGGCGGGGCGGCTATATTGTTTTCTGGAATGCTCTGAGAGAGGCCACCAGACAGAGAGAATTATCTTTCTCAATAAAACGAACCAAAGGTCACATCAGATCTTCTCCAGATGGCTGGACTGAAAATTGTTTTTGTTCTACAAGTATAACAGAATGATTACGTAGTGTAACTCATCAATCATTCGATTTAATTCTTTGGAAATGATGGTGCGCTACTGGGGTTTCTATGCAGAACTGCCCACAGGAATACAGTTAAAGATATCTATTAGCGCATTAGACCTGAGGGATGTTTTTTGCATGTTGGCATTAAAACCAGGAACAAGCAACGTATATTTAGAAAGGAAAAATAGGGAAAGAGGAAAAACTTGAGTTTGCATGCTATTCAAACAAGGGGAGTGGAGCTGAACAGAATAAATTTTTACAGGCTAATATACAATGGCACCATTTCAGAGCTCATCCATTACATATAGGATTAGACCCAGAATATAGAGGAATTCTTTACAGCACATACAGTATGATCATCTCACTTTGACATGCCACCAGATGTTGCCGCAGCCTCTAAAATATTTTTGTATTCACTACTCTAGTGGAAAAATAAAATCACAGGCTTAGGTTAAAGTCCAGGGATGTGTAAACTGTACTCTGAGGATTTACCCTGGTGGGGGTGTGTATGGGTGACAGAGCATCCAGATCAGTCATAGGAAACTCCAGGCCTCTCTTCTTTAGATCGTCGTACACACAAACCACACCAGATAGCGACTGAACATTCCGGAAAGCATCGGCCCATGCCTGAGAAAGAAAAGCTACGTCAGAGTCAGAAGTTTTGTGGTAAGATTATTCAGGCCGATTCCATTTTTGAGCCGATTATATTCCTATAATCTGCCCAAATCAGAAACACTGCGCCTTTGTGTTAGGCTGAAAGTCGGAAACAAACCTGAATGAGGCTTAAGACTCGGTCTTGTAAGACCATAGGGGGATTGTTTTTGGGGAGAATGGTCCGCACCAACACTCCCTCTACAAAGTTGCGGGTGCACACCTGGACGTGAAAACGCCGGCCACAGTTTTTCACACACGTCTCAAGAACCTGGACAAAAAAAATTCATTAAAAAAAAAAAAAACAACCTTTACATAAAGTTTGAGAGGATAAAATAGTCATGTAGAGCACATTGCTAAAGATGGAATATTAATTCAATCAACGTGAACAAGAACATTTAAGATAAAATATTCTATACCCACTGGATATGACAAATCACAAGTTCTGATTGGCTATGCTACTACTAGTATATTTTAACACATACCATTAGTATATGTCAGTACAAAAAAAAAGAGAGAGAAGCAGTTGCAGCTCGTGCTAAGCTAACTGCTAATGCTAGTTGCTGGCTCTTCTATTCATACTAGACTTATTCTATAAGCAGCAACAAAATTTGGAATGAATGTATTTGACAGCAAGAATTAATTATTATTCCCCACCAAATGTGACTTTGTTGGCCTGCTACTGGGAACAGGCCTCCAGTACTCAGTGTCACCTTTTGATGGTACCAGGCAAAAGGCCACTGTCACCAGCTTAAGGCAAACAGAAGCGTGCTAGTGGGCAGGATTTCCGGCACTTCCATCAAGTATTTGGAAGTAATACCAAATCAATTTTACATTTAATTAAATAACATTACACCTGCTATTATGTTTCACGGAATATATTAAATGCATCACAATCAAAAATATGAATTATTGTTTATTTAGAATCTGAAATCAGTCAATTTAAATGCATCAAAACCTGCAAAAATATCAGCTTTTAAACATTTTAAAATCAGAGGGAAAGTTAATCAACAGACAGACAGAAAAATCTTACAGTTAGTGCCAGCATGACCTCTCTGAAATTTTTATTTCCCACAATCCGCTTCTTTATGGCTTTCATGGCATCTTTGGGTCTGTGAGGACATGAAGAAAGTAAATGCTGTTAATCACCTTACCAGCATAGCAAATCTGGGGATTGGGCCTTAACCACTGAGCCACCACAGCCCTTCAGACACGTCTATAGCACCTAACATGCATCTGAAGGGCAGTGGTGGTTCAGTGGTTAAGGCTCTTGGTTAGTGATCCATAGGACGGAGGCTCAAACCCCAGTTCCACCATGTGCAAGGCCCTTAACCCTAAAATTGCTCAGGTGTATATTTAAAAAAAATGTAAATGAAGGAAGTGATAAATAAAATAACATTACCCATGTCTATAAATAAGTAAATTTCTTTATTAATATAACCAGATTTATTCATAAATGTCTAATAAATAAACAAGAACTCCATCAAAGATTCAATAAGAAAAAGGAATGAACGGTAGCTACCCGTCATCGGTCTCGTTGATGATGTCACAGATCTCCATGTTTATGCCCCAATCCTCTTTCTCTAAAGAACCCTTGGTGGCTCTCTCTGCACAAACACACAAACAACTGAACAAATCAGTACTGCATTTTAACACCTTTTCGTTCACACCTTGATCCTTTCTTCATAATTAATATCCATTCTAAACAAAATAAACATGAACTTGTGTGTCAGAAGCATTTAAACAACTTATTATTTATAATGTAATTATTGAAATGTGACTCTTTACATGTGCTGGTTGTATACAGTATGAAAATTCATATTTACAGCTCGTTAACCCTCGACTCTGGGAGAGCATAAACTGCTCCAAAAGCATCAGGGAAATCACAAGTCCCCAAGGCAGAGATCATCTGAGCCCTTAAAAGAGCTGCAGATCCTGCCTGTTTTCCCACACTGCACAAAAAGTTTATAATGAACTGAATGAAGTATTCGCCATTGTGGATATAGTTCTGGGCTGACGAAGAAAGAAGACAGCCGCCTCCATGAAAGGAGACCCGCTTTCCGTGTAGATACAAACAGCTAATTCTAATGTTCCGGTAACTTAATTTCTGCTAGTAGGTCTTTCAAAATGTTACACACTGTACCTTTACAATATGTTTGGACCAACACTAAAATATAATTACATCATCTGCTAATTTCAGCAATGTTTTTATTATAAAAACATACAAACATTAAACAATCGTTGTTTCCAAAGCAACAGTAAATTTGATGATGTAGTGTTTTGAACTACAACAGAACAGGAACCGCTTGAGGGCCACTGGCAAAACCTATAAACAAGCCCTTCAGCTGTACTTCCTGATGGCTGCAAAACTCTTGGTTTAAATGCAGCGCTCAGTCCAAGGCATTCATATGACTGATTACTTCAGTGCTGAAAAATGCTGGACGTCTGTATGAGAGCTCATGCGACCCAACCCATAATTCACGTGTTCTCCCCAAATGAAACCTCTACTGTGTGGGGCCTGCAATTCACCATGTCTCTCTCTCTCTCCATCTCTTTCATGTGACTGTCAGCTGACCATGCATGTATTCTCCCTGAGCAGCTCTAAGCATTTCTGACATCAGTGTGAATATTGGGAAGGGCGTGTGAGAAACAGACTGAGGCGGACCTCAAACCTAATAGAAGTATATCACACTTATTAGCTATAAATACTAATAATAGTATGGAAATTATGTGTAGAAAGAGTTACAGAGGTAACTATGCACAACATTGTTTTGACAAACAATTTATTTATCCAGTTGAGTTTATCAATGTTGAAACGACATTAAGTTATTTTGGAAACCAACAAAACTGATACGAAGATATTGTACGCAGGCACTAGCAACAATTAGGCAATAGCCGGAGGATAAGGCTTGGTCAAGGTTAGAGCATGATCAATCGACATGCCAATGTGATCAGCGGACATGAACTACACTGCCCAAATACTTGGTTTAACATTTACAATGATGGATCTTTAACAGTTTTGTATACCTTAAAAGTAAGTTAAGGGCAGCACGGTGGTATTGTGGTTTGCGCATTACTGATCTGAGGGTCAGGGGTTCAAGTCCCATTACCACAATGGTGCCACTGTGGGCCCTTGAGCAAGGCCCTTAACCCTCAATAGCTCAGTTGTATCAAAATTATGAATGTATGTCGCTCAGGGCTCTGCCATGAATGTAAATTTAAAAAGTGGCTCTGCAATGGTCTGGTGAGCTACAAAAGGTGTACCCGGCCAATGTGTCAGCTGAGATAGGCTCCAGCCTCCCTGCGAGCCTTATAGGATTAGGCAAAAATGAGTTTGAGTTAAATTAGCTACATGTAAAATGTATCCTTATGCATTTCATAGTTATATTACCATACGCTATATTTGGGTGGGTGTATATACACACTAGTCTATACCACTCGTCAGCCAATCACAGCTGACATTCGGCGAATTGTAGTATGAAGATGAAGCCCAGGATGCATGTCTACTGCAGAGATAACACACACAATCACACTAACATTCACACCTATGGGCAATTTACTTAAAAATTAAAAAAAAAAAACTTTAAAAATTATTTAAATTCCCGAGCCAGCCACAAGCTTTGAACCCCAGGCCTTCCCACTGTGAGATGACAGTTCAAACCACCACACCACTGTGCCACCCCACAATATTTCACTACACTTCTTTTGGACAGAAGACACTTTTTTCGGGGTATGTTTAAGTTGATATTATTGCTTATTATAATCCATAGAGAGAGTCCTTCTTTATATGGATTGGTCCCAAAACCCTTTATTGGTCAGAGCGTAGTCATGAGTGGATAGGATTGGTGAGAATCCGTTTACGATCATCAGGGTGTGGGAGGGGCAGTCCTGTGAACAGCTCTTGTGTGAACTCTGAATCAGAAAAGATAGGAAGCCCTTGTCGGCGGGGAATATAAAGTTTGTGCAAGAACAACCTTTAGCACAGGAGTGCTCAACTCGTTTCTGAGTGTCCAGAGTTCAGAAAAATAGGGTACTATCCTTCTCAACAGGTCTCAAGCGGTTACCCAGATTTTATTTACGTCACAGAAAGCATTCATTTGACTGCCTTGCAACTGACCCACAGTTGAAATTACCATGCAGAACAAGAGGGTGAGTCACAGCAGACACATTTAAATCGGTCGACAGGTTTGCTTACACTAAGCAAAAGAAAACCTGCTGACATTTGTAGAGACCTTAAAGCCCACATATACTCAACAGACTTGAGAATATCTACATCAATGTCATTCATCATCACTAATCGTCATTGTTGACCTACAGCTGAAGCCTACCCCTGGAACCCTGGATATAAGGCATGAATACATTCTGGATAAGTCACCAGTAAGAAACAAGAAATAATGCACAAACACACTGCATGCTTGTGGAAGTTGGGTGGGAACGAGACTGAGCTCACACAGAGGTAGCTAATGCTACCTATTCTGGCACTGTGCTGCCCCAATGCTATAACCGCTATTTCATTCACATTGCTATAAGCTAGATATAATTAATTCATTATGAGCGCATGATGTAACAATTGTCTCTAAACGGTGCCAGGGTTGAAGTGGCGTGGGTAGTACCTTCCACACATGTAGCTGCAGTTTTAAGTTTGTTCACTGACTCCTAAAAGCTGAAAGAGATGCCCTAGTGCTCCAAATAATCAAAGCCACCTGTACTGTATCTGCAGAAAGATCAGAACCAGTCCACATCTCTGAATCAGTCTGCTGATTATAGAACAGGGATAATTCTTCATTCTGATTGGTCAGAAGGTCCTGCTTCCATTTTAACAGAAGTAGCTTTGATAATATTTCAGAGGCAGTATTAGCAGTTTTCCTTAATATATAGTCATTTAGACATAAAAGGTGTTTCAGTTTCGGAACCCTTGAATGGGAGCAGGTTCCCTCTCATGGGGGCTGCCATCTTGCACCGCCATGTTTCTACAGTAGCCCAGAACCATACAGGCTTTAGTTTTTTACAGTCCAGATCCTCGCCACTAGATAGCTTGAAATCTTACAAACTATACCTTTAAGCTTGATTTTAAGACCATTTTGTCATGGTTGCCAAATATCCTACTACAGAACCAAACATAAACATTAGGAACAATGGCTGGGCCTCGTACAGCAGCGTAATCAAGAACTATCGCCAAAACAGTCTCATATGTCAGATTTTAGTTTCTAGATCCTACTTGGAGAACACCTACATCATATTCCTTGACATTCCCTCTGTAGCCAATATTGACAATTTCTTGACCCTCCTTTCTGACAAGGACAGGAATGACGCCTCCAGAACAAGAAAATATAGCACATTGACTGACAGTGATTGTTGAAAAACGTGACAATATTTTCTTGGAGATTTTTGGAAGGAGTCTCCAGAGGCTCCACAGGCTTTAGCACCAGGTGTAAAATTTCACAGTAAGGTCTGTAGGTCAAAAAGTCTGTTGGGCTTTTTACACCTCAGCCTAGTGACTCATCAGGGCTGGAGATTGTCCAGATTTCTGTAGCATGAAGCGACTAGGAGCTCAACTCCCCCTGGATGGGACGCAGGTTACCTTCCTTGTATTTTTACTGGTACCTAGGTATCAGAGGCACACTTATGGTTAAAACCTTGCCCGGGGTCTTAGCACGGTGGGGGTCTAACAGGGATTAAAACCAACAACATCTCATTCATAAGCCAGGCACCTTAATTACTACACCACCGGCCCCATATATAGCTGAACATAATCATAATAAAAAAAATTACAATAAGAGGAAGATTTGGGAATGGAAATAGTAACAACACTAACAATAATAGTATTTTATCATGGGTTGATGGTTTACCTATAAGCGCGTGCAACCAAGTGTCCTATTCCTCAGTATAAACATGTAGCCTAGAAATTATAAATAGTAGCAGTGTTTTCAGTTCCCCAATTATATCAAAACACAGCTGTGACTTCACCTATCCCCAACACAAGTTTAAACATGAAAGGGGGAAAAAGTATTTTTTTAATAAAACACTTTAAATACACAATACAAGATAACTAAGGCGTTGGGTTACACCACTAGTCTGCTAGCTACCTTAAAATTTACTTAAACTTTCATTTTCTCAGCACTCGATAATTTATTACAAATTTTAAGTAAAACAAAATAAACAAGACTGTATTTATACTCGCTATGGAAATAAAATTACATAGTATTAGGGTGTATAAGTAAGAGAAGCTCAGCCTTTCAAGAAGCCGAATGTTAGCTTTGTTAGATTGTTGCTAACAGTTTCTATAAACCCATTCAATTACAGGAAGTTAAAAAAATAACAATAAAAATACATGTAAAAATAAATACTCACGGACAAGCTGGCCAACCGGAGAGGAAAACGGGTTCACGATAAAAAAATCCATGGTTACTTCAAACTCTCAGGAAACAATAATATACAATAGACATGTATTGATGTTTGTTTGTCTGTCCTCCAGTTATTTCTACCGGTTAAAACAGCGCTGGAGAAGCGCGCGCACGAGCAGGCTCTGAGCTCAAACTGTGAACGCGCGATCACGTGAAAGAGAGAAAGTGAGGAATTAGGAAGTAAGGTATTGGCTGGACCCCAGGAAGGGTTCGAGTCTCGTGCTTGACGAGGGCGTTTCTGTGTGGAGTTCGCATGTTCTCCCTGCACTTGCCTGGGCTTCCTCCGGGGAATTCTGGTTTCTTCCCATAATCCAAAGACATGCACATTAGGCTGTACCCCAGGTGTAAGTGTGAGTGTGAATGGTTGTGTGTGTTGGCCCTGTGATGGTCAGGCAAGCTGTTCAGGGTGTACCCTCCCTTTGTGCGGTGTCGGTTAAGGTAGGCTCCAAACTCCGCTATCCTATTAGGATTCAGTGAGTGAGTGAGTGAGTGGATCCCAGAAAGCAAGACGCTATACTCTATATTACTTGTGTGCAATACAGTTTTACAGAAATTCATTTCTGGATCTCTGCCAATAACACAATCTCTGCAATGGGCAGTCTAGTTCAGCAAACTATTAGTAAACAAGTTACTAGGCACAGCGTCCCTCAATCTAGCAGCCTTTACAAGAATGTCATATGAATAACTGACTATTATGTTTGTGTCACTGCTCTGAGAATGACTGGCTTTCCATCCAAAATGTGTTATTGAGCAAGCTGGAGCTAATCCCGGCTGACTTCAAGGCAAGAGGCGTACGGTACCCTGAACATGTCAAAAACCTATTACAGGGCTAACACAAAGACAAACAGCCATTCACACCAACACAAATGGGTATTTCAGAGTAGTCAGTTCAGCTAAAGTGCATGCTTTTGGATTGTGGGAAGAAACCGGAGTGCCCAGAGGAAACTATTCTCTAGAACAAACATCCATTCACAATCCCATTCATGCCTAGGGGCAATTTGGAATAGCCAGTTAGCCTAATGTGCATGTCTTTGGACAGTGGAAGGAAACTGGAGAACCTGGAGGGAAAAATGCAGACTCCATACAAAAATACATACTCACCATGCTGGAGCTTATTCCTTTTTTGACTCCTCATGGATGGGACACAGCTTACCTTCCCTGTGTATCACTAGTCTCCATTTCTACATGGTGAAGGTTTGATGGGATTCAAACACATGAGCCCAGCGCATTAACCACTCCACCACCGGCCCCACTGAGTCACCCCACCCCGCTTAATTAATCATGATACATTGAAAAATAAAAATAAATTTGTAAAAACAATACAATTTTACAGTTGTACATGTCAAAACATTTTTATTAAAACATCATACAAGCATTTTCCATATCATGATGTCACAAAAAAATCCTATGTGTAAAAAAAAAAAAAAAGAAGACTATCCACAAAGAAGCAAGTCAACTAGAAAATTTAAATGAATATTTTACAGTTTATGATTTTGTCTCCCATCGGTTTGAGTGTTAAACAGGGAGCTTTAGCACCTTTATGATGAAAAATGGCGTAACGCCTACAAGAGCACAAAAACTCTCATAATTTAATTTAAGACTAAATAACATAAACAATATTTTTATGCCTACTAATGTGCCGTTTCTTGATCTATGCAGATAATGCAAAATAGCTCTACATTGTAACACTACATTAGCAGATTTGGTACTTTACAGTCCCTGTGACAGTATACAGTTGTCAGATTGATCACAGTGATCACGTACCTACTGTGATACTTATACTATTCTTAGGCTACTACATAAATGAGTTGTCACTGTGGTTGCGGTCACCTCTGATAACAAAACCAGAAACTCTCTAGTGGTTTCAGTGAAAACATACAGCAAAGCAAAATCTGGAGCTGTTAAGGGTAAAAGCCAGAACAGCCATTTATTTTTCTCCCTTCACCTCTTTGCAAAGCAGGGGAGGTAGTGAGACCCGTTCAAATACCGCAAAGCTGATTTCTGCTCCATCTAAATCTGGATTAGCTTTGAGTCCTTGTAGAAGCAGCTTCCCTATGAGGCTGTTTAGAAAGGGATGGGCCCGTAGTATGCGGTGTAAGCTGCCACGATCCCATCGGTGTCAGACATGTGTTCACAGGCCAAGTTGAGCTCACATACCTCACTCAGGCTATTCAAAAGAGAAGGAAATATATACATTTAGAAAATATGCTAGAAAATACTTATATCTTTTTTCTAGATTATATGATATAAATATACTTAGTCACATTATAGAAACACACACACACAAATTAAGTACTAATTGAGACCTACACAGTGAACTTGTTGGTAATACATAGAATAGAATAGAATAGAATAGAATAGAATAGAATAGAATAGAATAGAATAGAATAGAATAGATGGCGGTACAGTGGCATAGTGGTTAGCACATCTGCCTCACAGTGTGGAGTTTTCATGTTCTCCCTGTGCTTATGTGGGTTTCCTCTGGGTATACCAGCTTCCTCCCACAGTCCAAAGACATTTAGTATTAAAATTTATTTATTTATGCTGCTATGGCCTGCCGAGCTGTCCAGGGGGTACCCCGCCCTTGCCCAGAGTTGGCTGAGATGAGCGCTAGCCTTCCCTAACTTAGAAAATGAATAATAAATATATAAATTAATGAAGATTTCTAATTGGTGGAAAGTCGTTAAATAATTCCTGGAATTGCATCATTGCCATGGGATAAATGAATTTTAGCCATGTTACCCTCAGTAAAGTGCATGACTGGCACGTGGAATATAGTAAAGTGACCGTCAACGTTTAAAATACTTTGAAAGAATAATAAAACAATGATAGAATTCGCTTTTTTTTATGCTAGACAGTTTGTGATGGTGACCTTGAGCATCATACTTTAAAAATTGAAAAATACACCATAGAAATATTGCTTGAGTTTGCATTTTCTTGTGTTTCCATGTAGTATATACTAAAAATTGGAATGTAGCCACTTTCAGATGATGCTTATGCTTTGGTCGCAGGACACTCAGAGCTCTCCTGCCTCTGTCACTTCATTGTGGTTTGCTTTTCTTTATGTTTCTGCATGGCATTAGCTAAAAATTTATGTGAGCTTATAAAGAGGCCATTGCACTGCGCTTACGCTCTGCTTGGAGCAAGTAGAGATCACTTGCCTCTGTCATTTTAAAAATATGCAAATATAACTATAAAAATCCTGGTCTAGAAGATCTAGAAGAGCACGAGTATATCGTGTGTATCAGACGGTGTACCTCTCCAGCTGAACAGGGGTCAGGTCTGCTGCTGGAGCTCCAGCTCTCCTGTGTCTCCTCAGAAGAGCTGTGGCGAGAGATCTCTTCACCATCACATGGTCAGGTGCACCTGTGGCTGCAGAATGAGAATCACCAGCGTCATACATCTAGGAAACACTCATTTCCACTCCTCTCCTTTCCTAACAAGGGTTCCGTTTAATGCAATGGGATCAGCTCACCTTCAACGCTGTTAGAGTTTGACTCAGATGAAGACGAATCAGAGGCTGAATCAGAGGCAGAATCGGAGTCTGACGCAGAGTCAGAGGCCGAGTCGGACGCAGAATCTGAGGCCGAGTCTGATTCAGAAGAAGAGTCTGATTCAGAGGAAGAGTCTGATACTGCGGGATCAGCTGCGGGATCAGCGGCGGGATCAGCAGCAGGATCAGCTGCGATGTCAGGTTCAGCAGAGTAGTCCACTACTGCACACGGAACAAACATGGATGCAGAACGTAAAGATGTACAGACTCCGTCATATGTAAATATGCAAAGAAAATGTTATTTGTCTGTCTTACCTCCTGTAGACATGCAGGCAGACAGCACAGCAAAGAGGACAAGGAGGGTAAAAGTCTTCATCTTTTTGTCTTTCGTGGCTTCTCTTTTCTTCAGATTACGCTTTTTGTGTCTCGTTTGTCTACGGTTCTTCTTCCTCTATTTTCTCTTGTTTCCCCGAGCACATTTATACTCTTCTAATCCCTTCACAAGGGCTGCTTTCGAAGTTTGTGATTGGTTTGAGAATCAAGTGACACCAAGCCTCTTTTAGCTTTTCAACACACACCCTCACACATACACACACACACACCCTTGCACATATGTCCCCCAAACACTGCTTTCTAAAACAGTCATACATGTACCGAGACGTTATATAATTTAACCACAAACGATTTTGTCTCGACGTTCTTGGGAGATGTTTTGTAAAGATTTGGTTTAAGTTGAAAGTAGCTGAAAGGTCGATATAGGTCTTGAGGAAAAGGTTTTTAAAATTTATGCATCTGTTTTTCTCAACAAAAAAATGTGACCCCGTTCACCTCTATGTGCATTTTTCCACAAAACAAAACAAAACAATAATGTTGCACAGCGGAATTATTAAAGGACCTGCAGTAGCTTCCTTTAATTACTTAGCAGTAATATAAGGCAAAATATCATCTAGTTTATGAAATTCATTGTTTGAACACAATAATCATGATTTTTGCCAAAAAGCAGCTTCATAGACTTCACGTCTGGAGATTAAGAGCACAGTAGTTCAGCAACTTAGCAATTAAACAGAGATCTGAAAATATAACTATTGAGTTATTCAACAACAACATCAATAACAAAACAATTGTTATAATTATTACTGTTGTTCTATTATTGTCATTATTATTATTATTATTATTATTATTATTATTATTATTATTATTATCATTGTTATTATTGT
>JBCNYG010000019.1:5069593-5082778 GCA_039654305.1 Porochilus rendahli
TATTGTCATTATTATTACGATTATTATTATCATTATTATTGTTGTTGTTTTCATCATTATTACTATCATTATTATTGTTATTATTAATAATATTATTGTTATTATTATGATTATGATTATTATTATTGTCATTATTATTATTGTTGTTGTTGTCATCATTATTACTATCATTATTATTGTTATTATTATTATTTCACTTCATTTGATTCATTCCGACTAGTTCCATATTTTCATTAATGGAACTGTTCATCTGTAATGTATGAGATTTAATATAAGATATGGTTAAATATTTTCCCTTTTCCATGGTGTCTACTAAAAAGAATTGCCTGAGAACAGTCCCATATTTCAATCTGCACATGTCATGCACAAAACTCCATCCTTGATACAGTATAAACAAACAATATATATATATGCCACACACATGATCATTACTCTTAACTTGATCGTATAGTGTCGCCCTAGATCAGAATAGACCAATAATCCTTTCACACAGACCAGATAATTGCTGTCTGTGTGTGTGTGATCCGTCTGTAAATGACCAGAAGGACTCGTTATGTGCCAGATTTAATTACAGATTTGTTCTAGACCAACCGAACTCATAGTGAGAATAAAACCGCACAGGATTTTATGGCAAACTTTGATCCCTGTTTAAGAATATCTATATGTTTGCTTTTTTGGTGCAACACATAATCCGACAAATATTTAAGGGGTCTGCAGCTGAAATTTGGTCACAGATACCATAATGTGCATGGACAAAATGGTTATACAGAGACTAAGGGTCATATATCCGCACCCTCTATATCTGTATATATTTATAATACCACCATTGTAGAGGTGTTTTAGTCATGTTTACTGTATGGGAGCATGTTTTTGTCCTCTCCCCTACTTCTGACTTATTGTTTATGCATGTTTATGATCTTCTCAGGGAAAGTCATTTATCTTGGATAGTCTGGTATGTAATTTCAATGTCTGCTGGACAGTATTTTGTGGAATGATCCCAAAGTGAGGGACATTCTGGAGAAAAAATATTGCCACATTGAGTCTTGGCGAATGTAGTAGATGTATTCGGGCAGTCCTACCAGTCAATGCTGTATTTTTCAAATTAGAGCGCTGTGTTTTTCTGTATTTTGTGTGCATTTCGTTATTTTCCTGTTAGTCATGGCCCACAGCATATGGAACAGGTGACTAATGAATGAGGAAGAAGAATTACTGATCCAAGTGACTTGTCCAAGTGCTTTTCCCAGAACCAGATGACCTCATAATACACCGTACACCATGTTTACAAGGATCCCGTTCAAAAGAAACAATCGTTCACCACCTAATGAAACCTGCTCTCTCCATTTCTGGTCAAAATTGTACTCCTGTTGTAACTTCCCATGTGACCTCACTATCATACCGATGAAGAATTGAGCACCACAGATTCACCCAGGAATTTAACCCCACTTTATTATTATTATTATTATTATTAATATTGTTATTCTCTTTGTTTGACAATACACAGAAAACAACATTAGAAACAATGACAGTTCTGTCAATCAACAACAGATTTTCGAGACCTCACCCATATTACAGATGTTTGTGTGGTTTGGTTTTTTTATGCCCCCAGTGCAGCTGACTGGGTTATCAAATGCCGGCCATGTTTCTCACTGGCTATGGTGAGAGGAATGTAAAAGAACCATTGCTGATTTTCATCAAGAGTAGGCTGCACACGTCAGCATGTTTCTGCCCTGCGATGGCCTGGCGAGCTGTCCAGGGTGTACTCAGCCCTCGCCCAGAGTCGGCTGAGATGGGCGCCAGCCATCCCGCGACCCTAATTATGAATAAGTGGTTCAGAAAATGAATGAATCAATGAATGTTTTTTATATGTACACTAAGAATCCTTCAATCACTCACTCATCTGCCGAACCTCTAATAGAACCTCCTAACAGGGTCACGGAGAGGCTGAGAACGTCTCAACCGACAGCGGGCAAAGTCAGAGTACACCCTGAGCTGCTCGGTTGCAGATGTTTAGCCGCGATTATATAGATCTTCACCATGTGCTAGGTGTGTCAGGGCCTTTAGGGAAGGAGAGAGATAAAAAAACCTGAACTCTTGACCATTGTATGCAAGTGACATTCACTAAGCTTTGGAGAACAGTTGCAAAAGACTGAAATGATGACTGGATTCGAAATAGGGCAGATGAAAACACAGCTTGGATTTAACTGCAGGTGTTACAGACCAGTGAGAGCAATCAGACACACAGCGTGCAGCCACACATCAGGGAAAAGGACACGGGGGGGTTAACGGTAGAGGGATCAGGGAGCACAGCGGCCAAATGTGGCTTCACCGCTGGCATCCACCATCACAGACAGACACCACAAACAAACCCAGTCGACCTCTGTGTGTATGGTACACTAAGCTATAGTGCTGCACAGCACAGGCAGCCTGTTGGAAGGATCGTACAGGATTCAGGCTTAATTACAGTGAGCGTTTTTAGTATATAATGCATTTTCCAGGTTTTAGAATCTTTCTCGATGGAATTTCCCGCTATTTTAATTCGAACACTTTTATATCTTTTATACATAGCTACTATAGAATACACAGACTTTGAAAGAATTTCGATGTCTGTCTGCCAGGAGTGCACAGAAACGTGATAAAATTGGCTGATACGCCAAGGGTGGAGTAGTGGTTAGCGCGTCTGCCTCACACCAAGCAGGTCCTGGGTTCAAGTCCCATGCTTTGCATGTTTGCATGTTCTCCCTGTGCTTGGGCGGGTTCCTCCAGGTACTCCGGTTTCCTCTGACAGTCCAAAGACATACACATTAGGCTAATCAGCTGTTCCAAATTGGCCCACCGGTGTCCGTATGAGTGTGAATGGTTGTGTGTATGTTGCCCTGTGATGGTCTGGCGAGTTGTTCAGTGTGTAACCTGCCTTAGTCCTGTGTCGGCTGAGATTAGTGCCAGCCTGCCCGCGACCCTAGAAGTGAGGATTAAAGCAGTTCAGTAAATGAGTAAGTAATACGCCAACCCCATTCTGGTCCTTCCTGGTCATCCTCTGATTTATATTCTATTCGACTCAAAATTGTGACTCATTATCATCCCAGTACATCGCTACACCCATGCTTGGCTTGACTGGTGCATGACAGAGAGTCACACTCATTCTTTTTTCGTGTATTTTTTTTTTTTTTTTTACTTCCCGCAATCATTCTGATTTATGATCAGTGTCGTGTTTTGTTGTTAAGGTCAGGGTTTGGGTCAGAGCTACTGTTTTGAAAGCATTTTATTTTAATTCTGTGGAAACACAGCTGCAATTCTCCACAAATAACATGTCAAGAGTAACACACTGTACTAACAATAAAGGACATAGCTAGGAATATCTTATTTGTACAGGAATTACAGCAGGAACAAAGTGGTAATCAATCATTTTTTTAAATGCATAATATGAAACTCAGCTCTCTGAAAGCAGGGGGTCTTCCGTCTGTCGGTCTTCGGTCACTAATACACTTCGGGTGGCATGGCAGCATCATGGTTAGTATATCTACCTCACAACAAGTAGGTCTTGGGTTTAAGTCCCAGGCTCGACGAGGGGGTTTCTGTATGGAGTTTGTATGTTCTCCCAGTACTTGTGTGGGTTTCCTCCGACAGTTCATGCACATTAGACTATTTGGCTCTTCCAAATTGCCCCTGAGGGTGAGCACTCAGTGGGAATGGCTGTGCGACTATGTTGACCTGCGATTGTCAGTGTGTACCCCACCTTCAGTGTCGGCTGAGATAGGCACCATCTGAACAGCTTGCCAGTCTCTCCCAGGACAATACACACACAGCCATTCTCACTCACACTCAGGGGCAATTTGGAACAGCCAAATAGCCTAATGTGTATGTCTTTGGATAGTAGGAGGAAACCAGAGTACCCGGAGGAGAGCCACATGACATGCAATCTCCACACAGAAACGCCCAAGCCCGGGACTGGAATCCAGGACCCTCTTGCTGTGAGGAGGACATGCTAGTCACGACACCACTTGGAGAAAAAACAACTTCAAGTAATATCTCTTTGGATTTATCTCACACACACACAAGCACACGCACACTCACACAGTCTCTCTGGATCGTTTATTACTTTCTCACTGAAGTCTAATTTAATTGCAGTGATTGACATTTTTGTGACGCCTCCTTCAGTCTGGACTAAATGATGTTTGAGGCCAGAGTATTTTTGTTACCTCCAAAGATTTTTTAACAGCTTGCCAGCGTCTGCGGTGTGAAAGAAAGCCACGCAGCAGTGTAAATAATACAGTATAGAGATTCAGCCTTGAAATAGAAAACACTGAAAATTCTCTCAGACACACAATACACACAATTTTATCCTGGCCTTCAGACTATCTGGCCTTCTGCTTTAGTCTTTCTCTTTCTTTTACTCACACACACACATACAGGCCATCAAACGAAACAGTACATCTTGCATGGGTGTAAAAGGTTTTAATTAATGTAGGTGTGTTTGGTGCCATTCAGAGTTCAGACTTTACTTCAGGTTCTCCATTCTGCTTTTCCATCTGCGGGGGAAAATAATAATAAAATATAATCAAATATAATAGCGGGGGAAAATAATAATAAAATATAATCAAATATAATAGCCTAATAATGAATAATAAAAAATAATCAAATTTGTGCCCTTTTTACACTATATGACCAAACGTTTGTGGACACTTGACCATAAAACTCATATGTGGTTGGACTCATTCAGGTTTAGTTCCTCTATGCTCTTATAATACATTTCTCTCTTCTGGGAAGACTCTTCATGTGAGTTTGGAGGGTGTCCGTGAGGACTTGGGATCATTCGTCCTCATTATTAAAGTCAGGCACTAATGTCACGCAGGGACACCTGGGTAAGTTAGCATTCTAGTTCATCCCAAACATGTTCACTGGGGGTTAAGTCGGTGCTCTGTTTAAGCAACTCACGTTCTCTCACACTCCATCCAAAGCAAGGCATGTCTTCATGGAGCTCACTGTGTGAGCAGGACAGACGTGCTAGAACCGGTTTGATCCTCCTAGTATCTCTCTAGTGAAGGGAGATTGTAATCTGACAGCAGACGAAGACATTCGGCACAGTCGTGTGCCTTTAACTTTGTTGCACCAATTTTGGGAAGACGCTACGTTTGGGTTTGATGGTCATGTGTCCATAAACTCTTGTCCATACAGTGTATTACATAGATTTTAGCCTGCAATTATACATATAATTAGTAAGCCAAGACAATGTACACTCTAAAAAACCCAACAGTGTCATGGGTCAGTGCTTTATTTCTCCTATTATTGGATTTGATTGGTTATCTAACCCTATCCGAATAATCACCTTACCTGTAGCTCTCCGCTAAGGAAGGAGTCACAGAAATGCTGCACACGCTCAGTAGAGATCTCGCCCGGTTCCATGAGCCACATTTTGTCTGTTTCTGCATCATAGAGCCCTAAACGTGGGAGGTCACCTGATTTCAGTTTGAAGTAACCCAGTGCGCGAGCGTTGGACTGATCTTTCCCGTTTATCAGCACGAAGAGCATCTGCAGAAATGAAAGCCAGACATGTTTAGGATGATGTCTCCTCCTTCACATCTGAACGTAAGTATCTATGCCAATTAGTTCCCACCATAGTAGAAATGGCTTCCTAGGAACCTGGGGCAATGGGGACACGCACTAGAAGGAACTCGGTTTCTCATAGTAAACACCCCCCAACAACACTAATATAGTTGTATCTAATTCCCACCCGTCAAGTATTACCGTCCCAATCACACAACCACCACCAACCAGTGAGGGGTGTAAGCATGCACATGCCCTTTGAGTGACATGTAATGCTGCCACCCGCCTCTTTTCAAACTGCTGCGCATGTGTATCTAAGAGACACCTAACACACTCGGAGGGAAAGCGATATCCCCCCCCGTCATACGAATGAGCTCACGGACGCCCATGATTGACTGGTGATAGCTGTGAGTCACAGGGAAGTGAGTGTATGCCTCCCGTGAGAGCTCGGCCAATAGGCTTCCATGGACTCCCAGTCACAGATGGCTCTGGCATCAACCTGGATTCGAAAAAGGTAAGCTCCAGGTTAATAGTTGTGCACCTTGTTGATGCGCCACTCGGGAGCCTTAGGATATTAAAGGTGACTCCAAACATCATGTAAGATGAGCAAAAAGTTATATGAATTAATTCGCCTGTCCATTTATTCATCTTCATAACCAGAGTTTTTCCAGATCAGCCCAGGACTCGAACTCCGTGACCCTAATTAGGATTAAGCAGCTTAGAAAATGAATGAATGAATGAATGAATGAATGAAACTTGAAAGAAATACTTAATTCAAGATGAGTACTTAATGTATGTACAGTGTATATGATAAATACTGAACTGGATACATCAATGGGTCTCAAGTGGGGTCCAGCGATCCCAAGGGAATGTTAAATATATGTGTTTTTGAGTGGTGGCAGTTACAACCCATACTATTGAGATTATTATATGGTTATATCAGGGTCCAAGCACCAAAGTAAACTTAGTCCTAATGTGTTCTATGAACAAGCGGCTCTAAAACATTAACTGACAGATTTTTTTTTTTGCGTTGAATGCGATTTTCATGAAATTAAACATGTTTATTTCACACCTAAAGGAGGTTCTGGCAAGAACATGGTGGAGAACCACTTCTATATGTGTTGATTATTTCCCATGTCGATTGCAGAGATGAATAATGTTTCAAGTTCATGAGTGCACACTTTTGTAGAGTAATAATTGATCTCAGGTTATAATGCTCTAGGATTAATCCCGGATACTAATCCATTATGTAAATACTGCAGGTGTTTTTTGCATAATGAAAGTACAACTGTGTATAACTGATAAGAAATACCTTTCCGACATAGTGAGGAGCCACAGCCCCAACTCGCTCCTTCAGCTCGTCGTAATGATCACTCCCTCTGTTGGCAAACAGCAGGACATGCACCCTCACTTTGGATTTAAACAGACCCACCGCAGACTGAGAGAGAAAAGAGTAAGTGTAGATGATGAGGCTAAGGTATATGAGAAAAAACTTAACTTGTTTCTTTAAAATGAAAGAACAAGAATGTATTAGGATTATTATCCTGAATATTTTATGACATGACACACACACACATTTATGCATAGCACACACAAGTGTATAGATATATAAGTATATAAGAACAAGAGAGAGAGTGTGTGTGTGTGTGTATGTGTGCTATGTATAAATGTGTGTGTGTGTGTGTGTGTGTGTGTGTATGCTATGTATAAATGTGTGTATGTATGTATGTATGTGTGTGTGTGTGTGTGTGTGTGTGTGTGTGTTATCGTACTACTTGAGTGTACTCAGTGATATAGCGGATATTGTTGATGATGATAAAACGAAGGACTCTATCTGCATCTAGCTCTTTTGTTTCTGCTGTTATTAAGTTCTCCTGGTGCAAATCTGCCTGAAAACACACACACACACACACACACACACACACACACACATATACACAGTCAGTAGCATATAAGGGCATTTTATTCATTCTGCCTGCCTAGCCAAAACTGTCACTTCAGGCTAAAAAATATTTCCGTACAATATTTCCTTCTTCACGATTTAATCCATTTATTTCACAGTGATTTTTCAAATTTTAACAAATTCGTATTCATTCATTCATTCATTCATTCATTTTCTGAACCACTTAATCCTAATTAGGGTCGCGGGGAGGCTGGTGCCCATCTCAGCCGACTCTGGACAGGGCAGTGGCAGAGTACACCCTGGGCAGAAACACGCTGACAGCTCTACAGCCTACTCTTTAGGAACGACAGCAATGGTTCTTTTACACAGACAGTGAGAGACATGGCTGACCTTTGATAACCCAGTTAGCTGCACTGGGGGGAACAGCAGTGACAATCCGGTGACAGCGGGGCCTGAACCCCTGACCTTAGGATCAGTAATCCAGCACCCTTCCACCGAGCCACCACTGCCCCCAAATTATTATTTATTAGCCAGAATGAGTACACTGCACATTCAATCCACTTCTAGTTATACTTGATGTGGCACAGCTGTGAAACATGTTAGTTCCTGCTCTCATGTTATAGTAGCTATAAACAGTCATTCCCCCATCAGCCCCTCCTTTCTTCCTTCTTCTAAAGTCAACAATACAAATAAACACAATGTCCTTGGAGCTAACAGCATTACAGTGATAGAAAACTTACTACTACAAGGTACTTACACAACCCCACCCAACCATTTACATTCACACTCACACCGAGGGGCCATTTGGAACAGCCAATTAGCCTAATGTGCATGTCTTCGGATTGTAGGAGGAAACCCACACAAGCACAAGGAGTACATGTAAACTTCACACAGAAACAGCTGAGCCTGGGACTGGAACCCAGGACCTTCTTGCTAAGCGCTGTGCCACCATGCCGCCCTTATCTAATCTCTCTTGGATTAATTCTTGATAAATCTCTTTGGACTTGGACTCAACCATGTGGTCTCGACTACAGCTCTGGTTAAAACAAATGCACCAAGTCGCCATATTTAACTGGAGCTGCTAGAGGATAACAGACTACACTAAGTGTCTAGTCTAGAAACTGGTTAATACGTGAAAATACAACATTATTATATGTAGGCCATATCAAAACATGCATATCTACCTTCCTGAAGATGGAGATGGTGTCTGAGTCTATGCTGTATTTAGCCCAGACCTCCTTCTCGTTACACAGGGCGGCTGGAAGGGACCCCATCTCTTTAACAGCAGACAGAAACTCCTTGTAGCCAATTCCTCCATCAGCCTGATACACAGAAATATGCAACATACCAGTTTATACTGTAATGTGGCTGAACTGTAAACCTTACAGCATGTAATATATATATATATGGATGGATGGATGGATGGATGGATGGATGGATGGATGGATGGATGGATGGATGGATGGATATAGATATAGATATATAGACATCTGTAAAAAAAATTCCTATTGAAACTTTTATCTTTAGCAACTGTGTACACACAATTTCCTCCGGGATTAATAAAATATTCTGATTCTGATTGATAATAGCATACTGGTTTTCATTTAATTGTGTATTAAATATATTTCATTATTAATTATAACACATTTGAAGGTATTGCTGTGAAATAGGTGTACAAATGAAATAATTTCCACTGGTTTTGTATAAATAATATCCTGTTATCTTCAGTATTTTATTACTGCAAACAGTCAGTCAAGGTTTTTCATATGCAATTCATATACATTCATGTGCAAGACAAAAAGACAAGACAAAAACACATGAATACATATTTCTATGGATTTTCATGATTAAAAAATACTGGGATTGCTTTTCGTGTTCATTTTTATGTTAATATCTGATTTATTATTGTTAATATTAATACTATTATTATTATAATCATCTCCCAGAAGGTTATGATGTCTGTGGACACAATATGGTAAGAATGGTAAAAACAATATGGGTTGTGTGTCTGTGGACACAATAGCTGTAAAACTAATAAACAGATTTCAAAGACATTTTAACCAAATGTGGGTCTTGGGTAAACAACGAACCAATTTTTTTTAATCAATATTCAGGTTGGTTTTGAAAGATTTTTAACATTGAGTGAAACGGCAAGAAGGCCGAAAATCACCCATAATGCGCCGTGAGAAAAAAATATAGAACTTAAAAATAATATATGTGGAACAGGCCAGAAGGGGGCACTGTAATTCTACATCATCTGCCACTATAACCCATGTAGAGGTGAGATTGCACTACCTTGGTAGACGTCTTTCCTCCGACAGTCAAAAGACGTACATTAGGCTAACTAGCTGGTGTACCCCATCTCCGCCAAGAGTCGACCACAGTAGGGTAAGGAAGTTCAGCAAATAAATGAATTATACAGTAGTTCTGGTCCAGCCAATCAGATTTTAGAGTTAAAACAATTTGTTTTAGAAATAAACATGTTAACATCCACTTGTAGTTGTTCTCTCTCTTTCTCTCTCTTTCTCTCTCTCTCTCTCTTCCATGTTGTGAGTCATGATCCTAAGAATATGTTGCTGCAAATATCTTCATCTTTATTACCCCGTTTGATATTACTGCCATGTTCTTGACCCATAACAGTCCTGAAACATAAGGTACTGAAGTAATCATGTCTACAGAAGACCAGCCAAACCCTCTTCAGAGTTTGACATTATGTCCTCAACTGAAGTCTTAAACTCTACTTAAATTTGAGGTCTGCGTTCTCAGTCCCAGACAATGTTTAGGTTCATGTTAGGTTCTTGCTGTGTTTGTTTATAGAGACCAAAGGCAGCCAATCCCACAAAATCTCAGATGCACCCTTATTTCCGTCTTTGTTTCCTCCTTCGCCTGCTGACTGAGGCCAAAATCTCAGCGTTCTCGGGTCGCTACACACAGGAATTTCCTCCGGCCATCATTTCACTCAGCAGCACCCATCGAGGTTATGGCAGAAAGAACAAAGCTCTCCCACAGAGACGTTATTTTCTCTTCGTCGGTCTGCATTCCGAAGTGTCTTCACTCGTCCTTTCTGCCTTTCTGCCTTTTCCTGCCCCCTCTCGTGCACAATACGTAAATGCAAACGCTCCAGACAGACACACGCACACATGCAGTCTCTGACCTCAAAGAACCCGATGATAACAACTTCAGCCGAGTCGATGAAGGTTTCTGCGGCAGAGATGTCCGTCAGTTTAAGAAGACCAAGCTCTGTAGGGGGCAGATGAGCTGTCTGTCAGGGACAGTGCATAATATGAACATAGCCGCTCTTAAGATATGGAACAGAAATAGGCAGTGGTGGATCACTGGTTAAGGATCAAGGCTATGTTCAGAAGATCTTGGGTTCAAGACCCAGTACAAGCAAGCTGCCACCGTTGGGCCCCTGAACAAGGCCCTTAACCCTTAACTGCTCAGTTTTAAATAAGTAAAAATGTAAGTCGTTATAACTGTAGATTCTCCTTTTACGAATACTTCAGTAAATATGACTAAACACTAACTCATAGTCACGGGGAGGCTGGAGCCTATATCAACCAACACTGGGAGAAGGTAGGGTACATTTTGAACTGATTGCCAGAACATCACAGACACACACACACACAACCATGTACACTTAGAACTAGGGGCAATTTGGAACAGCCAATTAGCCTAATGTGCATGTCTTTGGACTGGGAGCAGAAACCGGACTACCCAGAGGAAACCCGCGCATGCACAGAAACGCCCTTTCCGAGCCTGGGACTCAAACCCAGGACCTTCTTGCTGTGAGGGGGACGTGCAAACCACAAGCCCACCATGCCGTCGCACTGTACAGTTCTATAACTATAGTTTCCACCATTCTTGAATATTTGAGTAAATATGGCAAAAGAGTTTAAAATAATAGACTCAACCATTCTGGAACCACCAAATAAACTGACTGGAGGATCCTCGGTAATGGATTCCCTCATTCTAGAACCACCAGGTACATCCTACTAGACCCTTTAGACTAAAAACTAGGCATGGGTCATACATGCCCAGTTGACCTTTCTATACATTCTAATCAATTCCTAAATGAGATCTATTATGCTAATGTAAACACTGACCTTTATCCTCTGCTCCGATGCAGGTGACCAGTAAAGAAACCACAATAAGGAGCAACATTCTGGCAGATCAACGGCAGACGACCAAGACAAGGCAAAGAAAGAATATAATATCTGGCTCCTGCTCTTGCACCTACAATGTGAATCATGTGACCCAGTGGAATAGCAGTGATTGGTGGGGTCTGTGAGAACCAGGCAGGTGTCTTTGATAATGTTAAGGTCAGACGGAGTTGGATTACGTGTCACACCATTAGTGAAAGACTTTTGATAGCAAAAAATGTGAATAGGAAGTATACTTGTGGATGATATAATAAAAACTCATATGAAATTACTCATTTCATTTTCTGAACCACTTTAGCATTTATTATGGTTGCAATGAGGCTGGAGCCCATCCCAGCTAACTATAGGTAAGGGGAACACCCTGAACAACTCGCCAGACCATCACAGGGCCAACACACAGTCATTCACATATATTTTCAAACCTTGGAGCAAATTATTTAGTCTAATGTGCATATCTTCGGACTGTGGGAGGAAACCAGAGCACCTGGAGGAAACCCACGTACACATAAAGAGAAGATGCATTACATTTCTGGTGTTTGGGCGGTAACTGCCGAACCAATATGATGATGGAATATAGGGCTGTAACCCTAAAGTTAGCTGGTTGGGTTACAGAAACTAACTTAACTATTTATAAGATGAGTTTCGTTCATACTGATAATTATTTGTCACTGATGCTAAAGAGCTAGCGATGATTATCAAGCCAGACATAATATCTTTTAAGGAACTGAATTCATATTTTAAATGCTTAGAAATCTAATTCCAGGGGGCACGGTGGCGCAGTAGTTAGCACTTCTACCTAACAGCAAAGAGTCCCGAGTTCGATTCCCGGGCCCGGGACATGTTCTCCCCATGCTTGTGCGGGCTTCCTCTGACAGAACAAAAATATGCCCAGTAGGCTGATCAGCTGTTCCAAACCGCCCCTAGGTGTGAAAGTAAGCGTGAATGTGTGTGTAAGTGTTGGCCCTGCGATGACCTGCCAAGCTGTCCAGGGTGTACCCTGCCCTCGCCAGTAGTCACCTGAGATGGGTACCAGCCTCTCCACGACCCTAACTAGGATGAAGCGGCTTAGAAAATGAATGAATGAATGAATGAATGAATCTGACTGCTAATGCTAATTAGCTAATTTGTTAATAACTCAATTCTAGAAAAAAAAAGTTGAAACCATAGCACTTCTGAGCGTTTCTGGCTTTCTTATTAGTAATATTAGAATAAATTCTGACTCCTATATATAGTTTCATTTCTTTCTGTTTATAAACATCACTGGGTTTCAGTTTAACAGAAATAATAAACATAAATTCTAATGCGCTTAACATAGTTTAAGTCTGAAGAGAACATGAGCGCTGCGGTATTTATCTACATGGCACTCCCTGGTGGAACTCCGAGGTAACTGTGGGACAAGGCTACATCAAGGACATGCTGGTGTGAAGCCATGTTGTTTCACACTTACTTATGGCTAAATGCTTGTGTTTTGTGTGTGTGTGTGTGTGTGTGTGTGTGTGTGTGTGTGTGTGTGTGTGTGTGTGTGTGTTTTTATGCCCCTTTTTCTCCTTTGTTCCAGTTCCAGGCGCTCCCTGCACT
>JBCNYG010000019.1:5096283-5110822 GCA_039654305.1 Porochilus rendahli
AGAGAGAGAGAGAGAGAGAGAGAGAGAGAGAGAGAGAAAGAGAGAGAGAGAGAAAGAGAGAAAGAGAGAGAGAGAGAGAGAGAGAGAGAGAGAGGAGGCGAGAGCAGGTATCTAAGGGTGGTAAGTGTGCCTGCATGCCAACACTGCTCCAGTCAGCATGCCACAGTGAGACAGAGATACGGGGAGATTCTGGGAAGGGGTCAGAATCACAAAATCATTTCTCTCCAGTTAATGAGCAAACGGCACGGTGGACCCAGATCTGATTTCTGCTGGAGAACTCCACACATCTGGAAAGATGTAGATTTAGAAAAGGGGACGAGAACGGGATTGAGTGTGAAAGAGGGAATTAGGCATGTGCTGATAATCGTTCGTAAGGCAGCGTCGCCGTGCCTTTAAGAGAAATTCTGTATAATAGGAACTCTATAGATGAGTGCGCTTAGAATTATATAGGACATGGAGAAATCAGTCGCTCCCAGGACATTATGCTGCTTCAAATCAATGAGTTTGAAATGAATTATTATACATTCAGTAATTACAGATTAAAAACTGGGAAAGAAGGGAGGAAATCCCACTTACTAACTATTTTTGTTTGGTGTGTATACCATATAAATGCCGGTTAACGTGACTATATGAAGATAATAGGACTTTACTTGCTTTGCATTACATGCCAGTGTTAATGATGCCACTTTTAGAACTTTTATATGATAGCAAGAAGTCTGCTTGCCATCCTCACTGGTAATTTGTAAACATCTTTCTATTACACCACTCCTAAAATGTTTAATTTCTCCTTTATTATTTGTTGAATATTTGAGTACAATTCGATGTAGTTCATTTCAGTTTATTCTGATTTTGTTCAGCAGCACTTTATCAAGAAGGAACCAATTAGGTACAACTTTGTTTAATATGACAACTTTGTTTCAATTTCCTGCGGTTTAGGCCAATTAAATACATTTTAATGATTCAGTTCAGTACAAGTCAATTCCTTCCACTATGATTCAGCTTAATACAATCGATTCAGTATGACTTGATTTAACACAATTCAACTCAGTTGAACAGTTCAGTTCAATATAACTTGATTCAGTTCAATATAATTCAATTCAGGTGTTTGCATGTTCCCCCCATGCTTGTGTGGGTTTCATCGGAGTATTCCGGTTTCTTCGCGCAGTCCACAGGCATGCACATTAAGCTATTTGGCTGTTCCAATTTGGCCCTAGGTGTGAGTGTGTTGTATGTGTGTTGGCACTGTGATGGTTTGGTGAGCTAGTCAGAATGTACCCAGCGCTGGCTGAGATAGGCTCCATCCTCTCCACTACTATAGTAGGAATAAACGGTTGGGGAAATGAGTGAGTAAAGTGATTCAGTTCAAAATTTGATTTATTAATTGACATAATTATAAATATACATATATCGGCACATGCCTACCTATAAGAGACGAACAGTACAAACTCAAGTTTCTTTTTTGTTTTACTTTAAATAACACATTAGATTTTTTTTTTTTTTTCCTTCGAACATAAATTACCACAATTGTTTTTTTGCCCTTGCATGAGTGGAAAGGCAGGCGGAAATCAGTTCTTATGCTGGATATTTTTCTCCCCCTTCCCTTCACCCATGTCAGATTGCAGTGAGTTAGTAGGGAAACAGAAACGCATTAACAATCTCAAACAATCAATATGTCAAACAAATTTATTAATTGATAAATCAGTCAGTCAGAACGAGAGATGCACACTATCCGTCAGAGAAACCCTACCTGCGGCAATCTGCTACTAATCACAGAGTCCTGAAACACTATTCTACGGGGAGAACAGAAAGAGCTATCGTCAACCTGGACACACACACTCACTCATATACACACACAAACACACAGGCAGGCACTCACTCACTCTCGCACATACACACACAAATACACAGAGACGCTCAGGTTCATGCCACACTCGCACAGGCGCACAGAGCCGTCTATTCGTCAGCTCGCAATCTGACCTTCATTTGTGTGAGGATCAGATTTTACATTTAATAAGGGATACGGGAAGTGTTTTCATGTGTTGGCAATATAAGCAAAATGGCAGGCTGAAGTTATCTGACGCAATTCCGAACAAGACGACTCTGTGCTGCTTGCCGTCACACATCCTGCAAACCACTCTGTCTCAGAGTGAAGGAGAAAGAGAGGAGGATGAGGAGAAAGAGAGAAGGAGAGAGGGAACTATACTCACATAGAGCTCTGCGGGCCCATAGAAACCATCCTGGTACACCACGCTGGGGGGGAGAGAGAGAGATAGACATAGAGAGAGAGAGGGAGAGAGAGAGGATAGAAGGACTGCAAGAGTGAGAAAAAGAGGGTGAGGAGAGAGGGGAAAAATAAGGGAAGACAAGGAGAGGATGAAAGAAGAAGGGGGAAGAGAGATAAAACAAAGCAAACACGAGGAAAGAGTGCCACCAAGTGGTCATGTGGGAGAAGAGGCAGGAGATGAGTGGATGATGGAGAGGAAAGGAAAAAAACAGTGTTGGGGAGACAGAGAGAGAGAGAAAGAGAGAGAGAGAGAGAGAGAGAGAAAAAGTCGTGAGGAAATTAGTACACACACATGCAGTGCACAGTGAAAATGCCACTTTCATCGGTCAGGTTTATGGTTAATCATTAATGATGCTGCTTTAACACACAGGATGTTTGGAGGGTGAAGGGGATTTTCAACAACGTCAATGAAACTGGCATTTTCGGTGTCATTTCAGTGATCAGCATTTGGGTTGAATTTGAAAAGCACAGCACCCCAAAAATAAACATGCACATGCAAAATCATCAGCGTGCAGGAATGTGAATTAAACCAACTAAAACCTCTATTAATCGGCAATTAACGCTAAAGGGGACACAGCTTGGTTCAAAATCCCTTACATACATTTCCCTCCCTTACGACAAATGTTTAATTCCGTTTTACGCCAGAGCTATGAGGCTAACGTAGCCTGTATGTCATCCAAAATATTTTCCGTGAACATCAAGAGGAGTGATGGTCCGTTTTGATGCTACACCCCATTGTTGCTTTACACAGAAACGTTTCTTATGATTAAAAGATAACAGTGACAATCTCTGACACGACTGAATTCAATTCAAGATAAACCATTTATGGAAAAACATTTTCCCAATTTCATCACGTTGTGCTACAGTTAGCCCATGATGATATGACCTGTTCATTAAATGATCCTGTCCTCACATTTGCCATCTTTTGCTGGCTCAGTGTGCAATTCGGCTATCTGATTTAATTCGGATTAGCTTTGCTATCTAAGCAAGCTAGCTGTACTATCAATAAAGACACGAGCGATCTCGGCTAATTATTTATACAGCTAAACCTTAAAATATTAAGGGTGCAACTCGGCTGTTTGATTTAATTCGTATTAGCTTTGCTGTAATAGCAGTGCCCTGTGCTAATTCTACCAGGCTTTACTTTTCTCTTGTCTCTTTGTATATTGAGTGACCAGGTACAATGAAACTATGTTTTACATCCTTGTTGTGTGTGAAACAATAATGATTTTAATTCTAAGTTGGAACTAAAGTAGGGAACTGAAGAAACGAGCCAAATGATTAGTCAGACAATTCATCAGAGCCTATCATTTGGATTTAGCGTGTTATAACTAACTCAGACAAAATTTTTATATTATATATATATATATATATATCTTGCTACAGATGTTTTATTGTTGTTGAAATTATGGCTCAGTTGTCACTCGCTAGTCTGATTATTGCATTACTTGTTAGCTGCATTCACCTCAGAGCTCCAGCACTAAACCTTGAAAATAACGTCTCGGATCATCAACTACATTCGAGGTAAACTGGAAACTGATGTCATTAAACTGTCCTTCAATTTGCTTTCACAAATTTGAACAAATAAAAAAATTAAAGGTATTATATGCTGTAACCATGAGCATACTCAGGAAATCAGCTGAACGGCCAGTCTAATTTAGACACTGTTACACCACATTCAGCTAATGAAGCACTTTGAGTCCGTTTTAAAATAGTGACTACTAGTGGCTCTTCAAATTGAAGATTATTTTTAAGAAGCTAATAATCTTAAAAATAAAAGCAAGTAAAAAAGAAAAAAGGAAAGAAAACTGTCTAAGTGTGAGAGTGTGTGTTTGTGTCTTACCCTGGGTATGCCTGAATGGCGGGTTGTGGTATGGCTGCCCGTACAGCTCCGTAAACGGGCCGGCCACGACCCCGCAGATGAGCGCCCCTGAAGGTGGCGGCTGTAGTGGCTGCAGCAGCTGCGGCTGCTGTGGGGTACGGAAACCCTGGAACTGAGAGACAGGAAGTCAGTCAGTTTTTCCATTGAAAAAAAAAAAAAAAAAACATAAGTCATTCTTAATGTAATACTAAATCAAGTCTAGTGGTTTCATTCTGGAGGTGACGAACTGGTGAAGCTGTCGGAGACTACAAAGGAAAATCTTTGATTTACACAAGGGTCCCTTTAGTATCATTACTGTCTGATCTTTTCTATTTTGTGGTGCAGACAAGATCACTGACTTGAGAAATTTGCAATGAGATTAGTATTAAATTTTATTTCTAACGCACATCGAATGACAGCAATTTGCCTGGATGTAGATTCCAATCATTATTGAACAAACCATGAGTGATGGTGGAGAAGAAAACTCCTTGTGACGACCTTAGGAAGAAACCCTGATAGAAACCAGACACAAAAAAGATAACCTTTTCTGCTACATCTGTATACTATAAAGGCACGCTATACTACGTGTTTACGAAATTAGGGTCTAATGACTGCAGAGTAAAGCCTTCATGATACAGTCTCCACTCATCCTATTAGCACTGAGGGGAGGCTGACGCCTATCTCAGATGACACTGGGTAAAAGCCAACACACACACATCCACACCTAGGGACAGTTTGGAACAACCATTTAACCATACAATGCATGTCATTGGACTCCGGGAGGAAACCCACGCAAGGGAGAACATCCACACAGAAATGCTTGGGGGCTTGAGACTGGGACTCAAACCCACTACCATCTTGCTACAAGGTGGATGTGCTAACCACTACGCAACTGTGACACCCCTACAAAGTTTCCATAAAGCAAAAAATAACCTGTAGTATAAACTTTGTTTTTTCATAAAACTTTCTAGTGTTCATATAGGAACATGCGGTTGCTCCACTTCCTGTTAGCTCAGACTAGATACACTGGACACCAACCACACTGAGGTAAATCGGTGTATTGCTTAACTTAGTACCTACCACAGATATATTAGTAACACACAGCAATAGTTGGTTAGATAACATGCAGTAAGACAGCATGTACCCAACGCCTTACCTGCGTAGAGTTCCGGGCCATACATAGCACCCACCATGGGGCTCAGCTTCCACCCAGCTACTAGGAATAAGGGGAAAGACAAAAAGTGGGAGGGATCTATTAAATGTGATTACATTCGTAGAAAAGGCATCTGATATAATCGCTATGAACCAAGATCTCAAGTTTTAATCTCGAAAATTTGTACACGAGTTCGCAGGACCAACAAAAAACAAGCGCATGGCTTTTCAACATTTGCATAAGAATGTGGCTCCTCTAAAAATGTTTTATTTCTAAAAATCCACATGTGGATTATTCCACAGTATTCCAGTCATTATAATGACATGCATTATAATGACAAAAAAATAGTACGGTACAGTCCAAGACTTAAAGTAAAGGCACAGTGAGGTGAGCAGAGATGCTAACATCGCTAAGAAGAAAATCCGATCAGAAAAAAAATTTAAGATTTAAACCACAAAAGCCCCAGCAGAGATCAGAGCATGAGATTTTTTCAGATTATGAAACTGTAAAGTCGGCAAAGCTAGTCAGAATTCTTAGTGATTCACAAGACTGCTACCAGAAACAAACGTGTGGTTCTTTCTGTCACATTCCTGTCTCCTCAGCAACCGTCCATGTTGGAGAGCTAGTTTAATATGTATTAGGTCTTCAGGTAATCTGCATGTATACAGCAAGTCCTCGACGGACCTGACATACAACGTTTCGAGGTTACGACTGTCATGCCATAAGTCATTAATTGTTCTGACTTTCAACGTTTGTGTTGTAAATACAAACTAGTTCGCTCGCACATGGCAAAGACTACGTCAGTTGTGTGGCGACCTACCGAGGATTCTCTGTGGATTCTGTAGCTTCCTCCTTTCAATAAGTTGTTTTTTTAGTTTGTTCCATTTTATTTTTGTATATTTGTCCTCCATATGTTTTTCTTACTACTAGTTATGCTTTCGCGACATAGAAACGTTTTTATATCCTAGATTACTACTGCATTAGCATAGTTAGGTGGTGTGATCTGACTTGCGACAAAATCCGACTGACACGGCGATGTAGGAATGGAACCCTGTCGTAAGTCAAGGACCTATATTAATACATGCATTTGTGTGTATGTGTACTTTACCATAAGGCAGAGCGCTGAGTCCCTCTCCGTTAGCATACGGACTGACCAGCTTCTTATTGGTCATCACTCGAGCTGTAGCATTGTTCACCTGGCCGCCAGCAGACAGACAGAATAACAGCTTAGCATAACCGCTCTGCTCTGCCCCCCAGATCCATCATAACATTCAACAACCTGGCTTGGCATATTCATTACTGTTAGACTACAGTTTTAATCCATGTTCATTGATTTCCTTATGTTTTAATTATTTCTCAGAATTCATGTTATGGAATGTTGCAATAGACACAATTACAAAAGGCTTTTAGTATTTTTAGTTCTTGGTTTAAACAGTGAACTAAGCTCTGCACATGGTACAAATGAAATGTTACTATCCTGTGACATTTGCTGGGCTGGGGAAGATATTTTGATATATTTTAAAGAGAAATTGTGAGCTCAATGATATTCCCTTATATTGCTGATAGATTTTCCTATCATGCATAGCATCCCCACTGATCATTCAACACAGAATCAATAAACAAACACAAAAACCCAGAAATAAATCGCGTGTCAAAGCAAAGGAACAAACTGTGCATTCCGTCTCTAAAAAATGGTAGAGAGAAGGACAGAGAGAGTGAGAGAGAGAGATTCAAACATGATGAGATTCAGAAAATGCACACCATTCAGCGCAATCACATTCAGCCAATTACAGTTCGGTACACGACCGGGAATGAGCACACGCCAGCCAATCAGCAAGCATCGGATGCAGCATATGGACCAATCAAAACACTTTGCAGCCCAGACCTCACCCCCTTTCATAACGCTTCAATACAGAGAAGGAGAGAGAACAGGAGAGAGAGGAGGAGGGGAAAGGGATGCAGGAACAGAAAAGAGACGCAGTGCACATTCAGAAAGAAGAAAAAAAATTACGTGAAAAATTATAACTTGTAAAGAGTGACTGATTATATATAAAGAGAAATAAAAGATAATGCCAAAGTGTATCAATTGAAAGGAAGCTTATGATTGGTTCCTCAGAGTGAGCAACAAAGAGGGGAAAAGGGGGGAGAGAAATAGAAAGACAAAAAGAGAGAGAGAGAGAGAGAGAGAGAGAGAGAGAGAGAGAGAGAGAGATGCATATGCCACATGACACAACAAATCAAATCATGAAGGCTAAACACTGGCAGGCATTGACACTGATCCGTCACACACCAAAGACCAATATGCATACACCATCATCGCACACCACACGCACACGAGATCAAAACACAAGCACTAGGTTTAGCCAAAAACAAAACAGAAATCACCCCTCTATGAATATAAGGGGAGCAATATCGCCTGAGAGACAATTTCACTGTGTGTGTCTGTGAATGTGTGAGGGGGGTGTAATGGAGGGAGGGAGATAGAGAATGAGAAAGAGAGAGAGAGAGAGAAAGAGAGAGAGAGAGTGTGTGTGTATGAGTAGAGGGGGAGGGGAGTACACAACTCTCATCCTACACAATAATCAATATCTTCACCGGCTCCTCGGTTGGCAGCGTTGGGCAGATGGATGATGGGTAAAAAAACATCCCAAATGTGTCTTTGGGGAGGAATCGACTCGCTGATGTGTAGAGCTCATTAGAACATACAGGATGGACAGACTGACAGATGGAGAGACGGGGGGAAGAAATGGAGGGGTGGGCAGGGTATGAAAGAATGTATTGGAAGAATCTCACCAGCCATGTCAGTGCGGGGGAGGAGTGATTATGTGTTAATGGTGATGAGAGTGAGACCGGGAGGTGGGGGGTGCAGAGAGAGTGGGAGATGAAGGGGGAGGGAAGAAGTGGGGGATGGAGGAGGAGAGCACATCATTTCTGTCAGTAGCCTGTGGTCCTTGGCGGGTGGTCGGGACGTGAGACATGGCTGTAATTTAATAAAGATTCCTCTTTTTGTTCTAAGACCATCCATTCTGTTGAATAAAACATCGCAGCAGGACTCAACCTGGCGAGGCGGCTAACGTGCGAACGTGGAAGACACAACGCCCACCGAGTTCATCGCAAATAGCTGCTGCTGCAGCGGTTACTAAAACCGAGCTTTTTAACCGCGACCCACTTTAAACTGGACAGAAGAACAGTTACATAACTACATTTATGACACCATAAGAGTTTTTTGCTCACTTGGAAAACAACCTTTGGTTTAAAAAACACGTACATCAACCATGAGCTTATAAACAACGCTTTATCCAACTAACAAGTCAGTTGTCCACTGTGTGCACTACAGCATGCCTATATAATCCGCATGGTAAGTCATAACGTAATGGCGGTAATTCTGGGGCCAAGCCTAGTCTTTTTTTTTCCTCAAGCCTCGTCTTTTCAACGTCACACTGTGTCCATCACTGATTAAACAGAGCCGAGTCCAACATCTACATGGAGGAAAACGGTATTCAGATTTACTCACTCACAATTGAGCAATTTGGAACAGCCAGTTAGCCTAATGTGTACGCTTTTGGACTGTGGTAGGAAACCAAAGTACCCAGAGGAAACCCAGGCACAAGCACAGGAACAGCATGCAAACTCCACACAGAAATGATCGAGTTCGGGAATTGAACCCATAACCTTCTTGTTGTAAGGCGGACGTGCAAACCACTACGCCACCTTGTAGCTCCAAAAAAGAAGGGTTCAAAGAACTAAGATGCGAGACGATGGGAAAAACAGTAGTAAGCAGTAATTGGTCAGTGGGAGTCATCAATGATTGTTCCTAGCCTACAAATCAATGATTGTCTCCTAGCCTACAAATATGAATCAGAGCTGAGGAAAACAAAATCTAAATCTCTAACAGACCACAGCACTGTTTTATTTCTCAGATTTGATCGATCGGATTAGTAATTCACTTTAGCAGCAAGTCGACGGCAGTCCGGGTTGCAAGATTAATATTACCACTATCGTTAAAGTGCACCTGTGGTGAATCTGTAAGACTAACTATTTAAAACAATCAAGTATGACATCAGCGGTTCTGTCAGGCAACGTCAGTCCTTGGTTATTGTCAAGTTCGTGCGAGTGATGCCACACTACTATTAGTACAAGACATGCGCAGCGACATGCTGCCTTCTTCATTGGCTGTTCCAGCCCTGGTAGTGACGAGAATTCATTGTTTTGTCCTATTGGCTGAGTCACGTGCAGTAGACAGCGGTTTAAGAGAACACATTGTCGGCCAGTGCTGAAAATGGCAGAGTGCAAAGCATACGGCTGCACAAACAACAAGTGCAGAAATCATGGAAAATATAACACAAGCACAGGTGACGATCTGAAAATGTTTCCTTTTAGACCCAATTTAGTAGCTATCAGCGTGACCTCCAGGCAGAACTACTTGGCACGAAGCCCAAGTTTTTATGTCTAAAGCCTGACACAGTTCCTACAGAATTCCTTCATAAAAAGTCAAGGGATGACAATGGAGGGGAACAGCACCTCACCAAAAGGAACCAGTAAAAGGTAACAGCCATTAGTATGCGGGGAGTTTTAGAACCTAAAATGTTGCTCGCTGCTTGTTTACTTGCGCTGGATGACCCGACCCAACAAGTTCATGTCACTTCCAGGAAAAAATGGTTATTCCATATTGGTTCAGCCCCAGCTAGTAATCCACGGGAAAAAAATTACACAGTTTTGTGCTTTTTATGGTCATTCATGTTAAAATAAGCATCTGTACCTCGTAAACATATTATATTACACACTAATTATGCCGTAAGGATGACCAATACCGATACTCTTCAATAATGTTATCATTTCAATAATAACTGCTAACACAGGGATGCGTATGGTGCTAATAATAAACAGACCAAAATGTGCTGTCAGCTAATAGATGTATGAATGAGAGTTAATACGTAATGAGCTTTGCATTTGTTTTATTTTCTCTCTCAAACTACTTGAGGTAATGACTATTGTAGCTACTACAGCACAAGTGATAACAGGAACTACCTTAGCAACATTAAACATCACTATCTGGATATAGAAATGGATTAAAAGTAAAATTTGCTGTGGTTTAAGAACAACAAAACACTTTAAGATCTGCTGGGGTGGTTAAGGTGTGGCACCACCCAATGAAATCATTTTATTCCTCATAGCTACAAATTAAAATGTGAAAGAATAGGATTGTTTAAATTTTGACAAAATAATAATAGTTAAGCTATTAATTTTCATGCTGTCCAAACCTTTACAATTTGCACAGGCAAAGCTGCCCCTGGTCCCCTTTCACGAAACTCTCAAACCCACATCAGCGGTTTTACAGACTGGGTTGCAGCTGCCTTCTCTTACCGAGTGCCAAATTATTACTCGGCGATGGACGTCTGTGATGAAGCACACCATGCGGGAGTAAAAACCTTAACTACAGCGAAAGACCACAGAGAAGGTCAGGTGTATTTAAGCAGGTGGTGAAGGGGAATGGGGGTGTGGTGTAAGGGGAGGAGGTTGAGTTTGGAGTTTGTGGGGTGATTCAGGAATGAAGCCGTACATACACACACTTACCATGTGCCAGGAAACGGCATGACGACACGCGAGCGGTTACCGTGGAGACTGACAACGATAACAATAACAACAACAACAACACAGAAGTCGTCAGGGAAACAGAAAGAAAAAAATTTTAGGATAAAAGAAAATTTAATATGAACAGACTAGGCTAATGGCCAAAGGGAAAAAAATGCCTATTATAACAAATAATGAGAGAGAGAGAGAGAGGGAGAGAGAAAATATGGCTAATGGAAGAGGAAGGTAAACTCAGGAAAGCAAGAGAAGCGTAAACTTAAAGATCAAAACAATGGCCAGGTGAGTAAACGTTTTAGAGAGTGATTGCATTTCAGGTCACCGTCTGAGGTTTAAATGCGGGAAGGCTAAGAAACAAAACAGGCAATGCGTTAGTCTCCTTTACAGGATGAAGTGACTGAAGCATCTGAAGACCTTGCTTTGCTAAATAATTCAGCGCGTTCACATAAATACATGTTCCAAATGCATGAACACAGCAGCCTTGAGTCAGAAAGGGAGGTGGAAGGAAGACTCTACTGATGACTCTAAGGGTGAATCTAGTGTTGGAAACGAAGATGGATGCAGGTAATGGACAGAAAAATGACATCATTCAAGGGAGGAGTGCAGACGGTGATCTGATGCTTAAACGGGGGATATAGGTGCTATAGACAGGAATAAGGCTGCAGTGGGATATGAGAGAGAGAGTAAGAGAGAGAGAGAGAGAGAGTGATAGAGAGAGAGAGAGCATGAGAGAGACCCTTTTCCACTGACAAAGTGCCAGGACATTTTTAAGTATTAATATAGTAACAACCACAGAGGTGACATTTGAAAATAATATCCGAAAATTACGTCCGGTCACGGTGTAATGTAATTTAGAAGACATAATATTAATACCATTAATAATAATAATAATAATAATAATAATAATAATGATGATGATGATAAACTAGCTAGCAAACATTTATCACAGAGTTCCCTGTGAACATTTATCACAGTAAAAACGTTGCTAATTGCTATCTAGCTAGTTTTCCTGCTAGCAGTGTTCTCTCCAAAATCTATTACCAATGTTAGCTAGCCAGTTGTTGATGCTTTCCTTGTTGCTAATCATTTCTATTGAACCGAACACTAGCTAGCATTTACTGTAGCATTCCTTTGAGGATTTTGTAGTGAATGCTGTGCTAGCGATTAGCTTTCTATTTATCCAGTTCCACACTCCTCGAATGTAAACAACAATTAAGACAACATTTACCAACGCATTCTTTTCAAAAACATTTTCCACAGCATTTGCTGTATTTTCTCACTTGCCTATCAATTCATTCATTCATTCATTCATTTTCTGAACGGCTTATTCCTAATTAGGGTCACGGGGAGGCTGGCGCACATCTCAGCCGACTCTGGGCGAGGGCAGAGTACACTCTGGACAGCTCGCCAGGCCATCGTAGGGCAGAAACATGCCATGCAGCCTACTCTTGACAAAAATCAGCAATGGTTCTTTTACATGCCTCTCAACACAGACAGTGAGAGACATGGCCGGCCTTTGATAACCCAGTTAGCTGCACTGTGGGGACAGCAGTGAGAAACCGTGTGGTTCAAGTGGGGCTTGAACCCCCAACCTTGGGATCAGTCATCCAGCACCCTACCACCAGGCCACCACTGCCCCTGCCTATCAATTACTTTTATTTAATTATTTTGTAATTCAAAGTGACTGCATTATTATATACACAGCTTGTATTTTCTGCAAAATAGATTTTCAAAGCTTTTCCAGGATTAATATCACCCGTTTATAAACCAAACATTCAAAAAGAAGTGACTTAGGAGTATCTAAGTGCCCTCTGAGGTGTGTGTTCACATCAAGGGACTATTTGTAAGCGTTAGCATTAATAATGTAGCCCCTGTTTACTTTCGTGACAATTTAGTGCAAAATGGTTGTTTTCTGGGAAAACTGATTCACAGTGGAAAAAGAATACTTAAGGTAAGCACCTAATCTGTGGAAAAGAGCCATGAAAGAAAGACAGGAAAAGAGAAAGGGGGAAAATGAGAGAGAAAGAGCAGGTAAGTTGATTTTAGCTCTCTCTTAAATCATCCCCAAAGATATACACAAATAAACAAAAACAATGACGGAAACTACTGCCACAAAATGCAATGTTCAATCAAAAAGAGGTCATGCCATTGTTCATTAATAATCCACAAACCAAAAGATTAAAGAGGCTTTTTTTTTTCAACAAAAATGATTGGTTCAAGAAAACATCTAATAAAATGAAACTTCGGCTATACTACATTCTACTGGAGCAGTCAGCAAGAAGATTAAAAAAAGAAAGTCATGCAAAAAACAAAACCCAGCTCCGACGCGAGCATGGCCTCTCCCCATGAGCCGCGTGGGTAGGGTATGATGGATGGCTAAGGGAGAGAGGGTGGAGAGGAGGGGGCTGGGGTGGGGGAGTGTCTGAGACCCATGCCAGCTACAGCCAACACAAGCAGCCATGGACACTAGGGGGAGCTAGAGAGAGTCCTCCAGGCATCATGCACTTAAACAATGTCTACACCACTTCTAAAAGACAAACGACAGATTCAGCCGCCATCACTAAAGTACCGTCCCCTCTCCCAGTGCCCCAAACACAGGACTACACACAGCCTCGGAAAAATACACCATGCAGAACATTCTGGTGATCTCAAAAGGGGAAAAAAAGGCCGATACACTCCTAAGCGCTGACGTCTCGCGTGAACAACCTAAAATCATAAAAGTCCATGAAGAAGAGAGGAAAAGAATCTGTTTCCACACACGCACACACAGTCTACATGCGTTAAAAGGTCACTGAGACGGAGAAAGAATTACACACTTCAAGCAAGAGACGACCCTCTAGAAAACTCCACAAAATAAGAGTCAAAACAAGCAAAATGAAGAACCAACCAGCGTTATGGCACTGCCTGCAAACAGTGAACAGGAATCATCATGTACATTCATGAGCTTTAGAAATCAGTGGCATATACCGCTAGTTTAAAAGAAAAGGAAGGGGTAAAATAAAATAAATAAAAGAACAGACACACTCGGTCACAGGAGGTATTTAAAAAAAATCTGCAGCACAGTGCCGTGACAAGCAAAGAGCAGGACACGGGTCAAATCGAGGAACATGATTGGCTACAACAAACATTCTTCAGCATGCTCAAAGAAACCAAACCGTATAAGTAGCCATGTGCTGATATGTCTGTCACTTTGAATAAGTTTTAATAGATGCTGTAATGAAGAGTGTGACCATTATCATGCTTTAAAAATGTAAAAATTAAAATCTCATTTTAGTTTGACTTTCTCATGTTTCCATGGAGTTTACACTAAAACAATTATTCACTCAGACTGGGTGGCCTCAACATTCCATCTCTGCTGTTGTTCAGCGATATTCACCACGCCTTCAGCAAATAACTGCTGTTATTATATACGATACACCTATATATAATAATAATCAACTAATTAGCTAGTTATTAGCTAACACGTGAATTTACTACAATATTAATAGAAGTTACCCAATACTTAGCTGTACTACTCAGCTATTAGCCTTGTAGCTCAAGTGCAAAAGTGAAGATGCTAACTTTAGATACTATACATGTCCTTGGCTGATCAACTCTGTTTGGGGGGGGGGGGGGGGGGGTGTAAAATTCCACCCTTTCTTTCTGCCTGAAC